>SNQJ01S0205475.1:0-16469 GCA_010110895.2 Picea sitchensis | reverse complement strand
ATATTATAATGAAGAGATGTGAAATCTGATGATATAACAAATTAATCCAAACATCATATCCAAATGCACTACTCAAAATTTAATTTATATGAATATTATTATAAGATATATGTCAATCTTTTTATCAACAATGAAATTAAAAAATAACAATAATTGCACTCTCATAGGTCGATGTTTCTAAAAAGAGAAAATGAACATGTGTGTGTTTAATGCTAAAAAACATTGGTGTTGTAATAAAATGTGCAACGATGATGTAATACAATGAACCAGCACCGATTGTAATACTATTTAAACAAAAACAATTATAATAATAAAAATCGGTCTTCCAATGTGTTTAATTAAAACGGCGCACTCGTGCTTCTGTATCAAACTTCCACATCAGTGCATTCTAAATTTCATGCACCGGTGCATGGTATCATAGATTCGAACGATGCACTTTTATTATTAAAGCACCAGTGCATTATTATATAGAAGAGCACCAATGCCCCAATATTATGTTGACTATCTCGGTCCTTTCGGTGAAATGTAAGCATCAGTGTTTTAAGTTTGAGAATGCACCAGTGCATATACACCATGAAGTGCACTGCCTAGAAAAACATCCGCTAAAACCTCCGGCCACCTAGATTTTTTAAGGTATAATGAAGTTCCATTATAATCTCCGCAAAAACATCTGCTACCGAAAATGAATGTTTTAGCGAAGGTTTTTTTGACAATTTTTGTCAATTTTGTAACACTAAAAACCCTCACTACGAGGTATTTTCCTTGTAGTGAGTGGCTTCAATCATAGTTTGACATGTGGCATTGAAATAGCCAATGAGATTTTGTCACATGGCAACCCCTCATTGGCCTATATTGGTCAAGTTGTGTAAATGTTTTTCCACCAGTAGGGTTCAATCACATGAGCTCCCAAAGGTCTTAACAAAACCACCTTACCAACACACCATACAATGGTTCTTATTATACAAATGGAATGTTATATATTTAAGTTTATACCAAGTTGCATATGAGTGGCTAAAGGGCCAAGGTCCTAAGCTCTCGACCCTTAACCCTGGTCCTTACCATACCACATGACCCACCATATAGCGCAGAGGAAGCTTAACACAAAGTGTTATCACCAAAAAATTGCTCATACAAATACAGACAATCGATGAAGAAACAATCAACACAAATACAATATACAACCAATAATTATAGGAGGATCACAACCAAGATTGGTCAGATAGTCACAAAAATACGAAAAAAAATATCTTGAATTTTCACACACATCAGTGCGGGCTAACACAACGTACAACGCGCATAGTGCGCAGTTCGCACAACTAACAATCAGGAACCCCACGCAGATGCAGAAACGACGCATTGATGATTTTGGTCGGGCCTCAACCACTTCTAGTATGAATTAGATCTCGACCATACCCCAAAATCACCCTAAAATTTCGTCTTGGGATCATTGAAACAATGGGAGGTACCTTGAAAGGCCTCCCCATTCACATTGGAAACTAGTTGTGAAATATCTAGCAATCCTCCTATAAATAGAGGATCATTATATGCGAAAAGGGAGAAGAAATCCATAGCTTTGTTATGTTGTTCAAATTCTCTTGGAGAAGCCATGTTTCCCTTGAATCATAGGTTGAGCAAGTGTAACATTGTGCAATCTTTACACCTCTTGTGAAGCTAAGCCTCGAGAATTTTTCATCATTGTAAACTCACCATTGGAGAGTGATAGCTCTAGTTTTTTAGGGATCAAAGAGCCCTCCCTTAGGAGGAATATGGGATTCATAGTCCCATATTTCTCCTCTTGGTGCACTCAATTTGAAGATTCAGTTATATTGGGTAACCATTCCATGTGTTCAATTTCATGCATCCTTTGTTAATGTTTGCTTAGTTTAGTTTCCATTGTTTGCCATTCTTATCTTGTTTTGTATTTTGTTTTCTAATTTTTAGGTTCACTAACTTGCTAATCACATTTCTGTTTTGCTTTGTTGGCTTACCAAGGTAGTTAAGGAACTCTCTTTTGCTTAGTCTTATGACAAAAGAACTAGAACAGTTTGGCGACCATACTGGGGAATTGAATCACAATTCCTCCTCAAGTAAGCTCCTAGAGTTGTTATTATCACTCTTCGTTGTTTACAGGTCTAAGAACCGGCCTACCCTCACCCTTCGACAACAAACTTTAGCCTCATTTTGAGAGAGGTCATTCAAAAAATTTGTCTCGCCAACTCTCTGTGTGCACGTGGGTTCGGGCCTAACAGACGTGCGGTCTGCATGGTCTCGCGCTCTGACATAACTCTCTCAACTTGAACTCTGTGCGTGACTGTCCTCTGTTCAACCACACACCGATCTCATTTTTTCAAAATTGTAAGGCTTGAGAAGCCCATTTTCACCAAGTAGTGTAGATTTACTTTAGGCACTTTGTAAAAGCCATCAAAAGTAGGCTTGGAATTTATTCTTGCATAGATAACTGAGACCACACATAGACATCTAAGGAGGATAAAAAGAACCTTTGCATATTTTACTTCCTTACATGCCACGTGGATGGATTAAAGTTTATCATTTGAATTTCATTAAAAAAAAATCTTTTACAAAAACATTACATTAATTCGGGACTAGCAGGCTATTCAGACAATCTTGGAGTATGTTCTTTCCTCGCACCCTTGTGTGATCTTGGAAATTAAAAAAAAAAGATCGTTTGAAGAAACCATCATCTCCCTTTAAATCAACCATGTTGGGAGAGACCAATACCTCTTAGCGTGTTTTTGAAACATAATCTCAAAGAATTGTAAGGGGCCCACATGTGAACAACCTTAGGATAGTTTCAAATTTCTAGAGTAAATCACTTAGGAAGTTTACAGCATTGTAAGGGCCCACACATGCCCTTTCTTAGTTCAAATTTCTAGAGTAAATCACAATCTAGGAATAGTTTCAAAGCTTTCCTAGATTAGATAACATTGTAGGGAGATTAAAGCTCAAAAGTAAGGACCCACATGTCCACCATGCTAGTTATTTAGGGATTTTTCAATTTCTACGAGGATTGTTTGTGAAATCTAGTAAGTTAGAAGTAAGAAACCATTGTAAAGGACCAAGCGATGTCCACATGCCAAAATTTACTCACTTAAATTATTAAAAATTCATCACTCACTATCACTTCTTGCACACATCATCACATATTCAAGAGGTGTTTGTTGGATACTTGAAACTGTAGTATGCTCTTCTCCTCTCGCCCATAAGCGATCTGGGAGAATCGGAAGGGATTCACTTATTTGACAAAATATTTTGCTCATACCACTCTTAATAAATGAAGTTGGCCCATGACTCCAAATTCACAGCCCACTTTCAAATTCTAAAAGCAACCATAATCAACCCACTTCTAACCTCCACATGAGGAACACAAAAGAATTTGGTAGTCTAAGTTACGATTTTGGGGATAGGCATCCAAATAACTCCACATCATCATTTGAAACTTAGAAAGTTGTGAAATAGGATACCAAAATCCTCTCAATCAAGGATTTCTACACCATAAGGTAGGGAGACACCCTTGAAGGGTCGAAGGTCGAGGTCCATTTGTTCTGTGCGTGCCTCCTTGGGTCACCCAACCCTTGGAAAACATCCAATCTGTGACCAATTTCTGAGGTTGAAAATATAAATTTTGTGCTTGATCGAGGTGACTTAGTGGCCAAACTCTAGGTTTTATCTACCTAAGGTGGCAATTATGGGCTGCAATCGCACCTCAGTCAGATTTGAACGACTATTGGGAAATATTGCCAGTACTTTCAGGATATGCCCCCTTCACCCCTCATTATAACTGATTGTTCATCCCTTCACTAGTATCTCCTCAAGTGGGTTTTGGCCCCACTATAGAGTGATTTTTTGGAGGTCCAATGATATTTGAGAGGAAGGATGTTATGTCGGATAGGACACGTGCATTCATTTTTTATATTCCCCCACGCAGAGTCAGAAAAACCAACCAAAATACTAGTTACATTGTTGTTTTATGTATGGTTATCACCATTTGATTACATGCAGTTTATGGATACATTTTTTTGATAATTTGTAAAGCACTTATTTTATCAGTTCTTCTCATCATCACCATCACACATGGTCCAAAATCATAGGGGAACCACAACATCCTCGTCGTTCTAAACGTTTGAAAAAACTCCCCTACTTGCCTGCTACAACCTTCACATACACCAGTAAGTGCCACAATCCTAGGATCAACCTTGATTGCATCTACTTTTTTGGGCACCAATACCCAGAACAACTCACATATTATCCCTCCACCACAAGAAGGCAGAGTCCAACCTTATTCGCAAGGAACAAACTCCCAACCATCCTCACGAGGAACATCTCACCAACCATCACATACAATGGTTGTTACTCCCCACTCTATGTATACTTGGAGTCTCTCGATATATCAGATTTGACCAAAATAAAGAACAATCCCATATTACATGACCCCACTTGGCCAAATATTCCCACTAAGCTACCTTCTAATATTCCCAAATTTGAAGGCAAGCCCGAAGAAGACCCCGCCAATCACACTATGTCTTTTCACATGTGGTGTTCTTCTAATAGCATCATGGAAGATTTTGTTCGCTTATATTTATTCCATAGAACTCTCATTGGTCCCTCTGCTAAGTGGTATGTGGATGAGAAATTTGGGTCCCACTCAACCTTTGAGTCATTGGCAAAAGCCTTTTTATCCTTCTTCCAAGTCCCACTGTGTCACAACACTAGCTTGGAAATCTTATCGAATTTCAAACAAGCCTAGGTTATCCATATATCCGATCACATCCATGAATGGCGAAGAAGAAGAATTATTTGTAAAGCATATACCACCCCACAACAACAACTAGACTGGTTCCTCAAATCACTAGTCACTCTCCTCTCCAAGGATGTCGCCACTACTTTCCCTCAAACTGAAGACAAGGCCATCACCAAGGCCCAACAATTTGACTTAATTTACTCTCAATCAAGGTACCTTTATACTATATTACATGATTCTCCTCTCCCTATACCATTTGTTCAAGACAAACCTCGAACATCACACGTTGTCGATGGGTTGATTGGGTCCATGGCCTATACTCACTCACATACTCAACTAGTACCCATGTTTGGAGTCAATCCTTACCAACCACCATATGGGGGAAACCCATATTATCCTCCCTCGCCACATCAACCACCATTCATAGCACCCTCCCCCCCCCGCCCCCCTCCAATCATGGGACCACCAATACCTGCCACCCAGTGCACATACAACATTCAAGACCTTTTCCATCCACAACATATACTCCTACCCTTATGGGAGGCACTTCCACTTCATACAACTAGTATGTACCTCCCCAAGGTAACCCCTACTACCCCTTACCTGGTCCTCCTCAACCCAGTGCCCCAACACATGGCCAACAACAGGCAGGGGTAAATTTTATCCAACCCTCTCCTATTCAACAAGTTCAAGCCTTTGAAGAATTGAATATAGCCAATCCCCCTCATCAACCCAACAACAACTAGAGAAAGGGAAAGAATGGAAACCAAGTACAAGGGGCCAAGTGCAAGGGGGCAACCCCCAACAACCAACCCCCCCGTTGGGGGAAACCAAAATCAGGGTAACCAAAACCCCCAAGGGGGCACTAATATCGACCAACTACGACAACGGAGAAGCAACAACCTTTGAATTAAATTCACTTGTGCATTATGCGGTGAGTATGGTCATTATACCCATCATTGCCCCCAAATTATTCAGTACAAATGGATGAAAGAGACAATGAATACCCAACAACCCCCTACCTCTCAAGGATCCTCACAAATACCCCACAATTATTTGCAACCTCAAACACCAGTAGTTCTCCAAAATCGATCCCCCATCATGAAGTTATTAAATTCTCGCATGCACCCATTACTCCATCAGGTGAGGTTCCATGCACCTCGATATCATTTTTTACCCCTCACACCCAATCTACCTCACGACTAATGCTCAGTCATGTAGACTTGGGGGCACCATTTCCACCTCTAGTACCACAATGTCGACTAGACCCTATCCTTGTCATGAAAATGGAAGTGTATAGCCACACTGTTCATGGGCCATCACCCTTGATTGGGATCAACTTATAGAAGCACGAATGTCATCTTCTACCTCATTTCAAATACAAGTCATCGTTAAAAAAATTACAGTTTATCGATGTATTATAGATGATGGGGCATCCTCATGCATTATGTCCTCACCAGCTTGGAAACCATTAGGCTCCCCTACTCTTATCCCATCAATGATGGAGTTAAGATCCTTTGATGGTAGACTTTGTTCTCCCTTATGGATCTTACCTAATCTTCCCATTTAGTTAGGTGGTAAGACAATTTCGATCAATGTTGTTGTCATGGATGGTCCGGTGGATTACAATATTTTCTTGGGTCATGATTTCATCTATGCCATGAGTGTTGTGGTGTCTTCACTCTTTCGAGTCATGATATTCCCACATGAGGGATGCATCATCACTATCCATCAACGCTCCTACAATGATCCCCCCCTCAGGATTCTCATAATATAATCTCACATCATGTTGCTCACATTGAGTCCATGCACTATGTACCCACTGCGACTAGGCATGAAAATCCACTCCACCCAAAAATGAGCCCATGACTCTAGAACCACCTCCTCACCACTTAGGCTTGGAGGTTGGGAAGATTCATTCATCCTTGGGGGCATCCATGCATTTTTCTTCCCCCAAACCCAAAATAAACCACAAACTCTCAACTACATTCTTCCCTGAAGACAAAGAATTCTTTGAGGCCACTACTTCTTTCAGTGATTCTAGTGATAACCTCCATCTAGTTTCTCCTATCCATTGTTGGTAGGGTCCTAATAATTCAATTGGTGCACCCTATAATATTATCTTCCTTGATAAGGTCATTACTCCCTCTCAAAAAAGATCATTTCTTATCATTGATAAGGATATCAGGGACTCCAATTCCATGATGACCAATCATGCCCATATAAGAGATGTTTCCACACGGTTTAAAGGCCCAAAACCCCAATAGATATTACATAAAATAATGGATTTGATACACTATTTCAGATCCTCTTTTGTGGATTTCAACCTTAAATTGCTTGTTATTTTACCTTTGGTACATAATCTTGGGTATTTGGCAACAACCCTTCCCCTAATCCTGACTCCTCGTATCATAATACAAGGGGTAGTACCACTTCCCACCTTGGTCCCATAATACCTATCTCTCGACCCAACACCACCTCACAATATACCCTTCATGGGAACCATTATAGCACCACCTTGTGCCCAGTTCCCCTAGACATCATGTGATTACAAACCACGTGGCCAAATCAGAATGATCCACTAAGATAGTTTCCTTACTTCTTGTGGTGAGGCCCCCTTAGCCTTGGTCACTTTTAGTTATCCACATAAGGGCAACTCAGCCTCCTTCAAGGAGTTCCTTTTACAGGAACTCATTGTTCCCTAGCCTACTTCAAGGAGTGTCTTTTTCAAGAACCCATCGTTATGTGGCCTCCCTTAGGGAGTGCCTTGTTCGGGAACCCATGGTTCTCTGGCCTCCTTCAAGGAGTGCATTTTTTAAAAACCCATTGTTTCGTGGCCTCCCTTAGGAAGTTCCTTGTTCGAGAACCCATGGTTCCTTGACCTCCTTCAAGGAGTGCCTTTTCAAGAACCCATTGTTCCTTGGCCTCCTTTAGAGAGTGTCTTTTCTAAGAACTCATTGTTCCATGGCCTCCTTCACGTAGTGCCTTTTGTAGGCCTTTTCCTAGGAACCCATCGTTCCTTGGCTTCCCTTAGGGAGGGCCTTGTTCGGAAACCCAGGGTTCCATGGCCTCCTTCATGAAGTGCCTTTTCTAGGAACTCATTGTTCTATGGCCTCCTTCAAGGAGTGTCGTTTTTAGGAACCCATCATTCTTTGGCCTCCCTTAGGGAGGGCCTTGTTCAGGAACCCATGGTTCCCTAGCCTCCTTCAGGGGTTTTCCAAGAACTCATTGTTCCACGACCTCCTTAAAGGAGTACCTTTGTCATGAACTCATGGTTCCCTGGCCTCCCTTAAGGACTGCATTTTTCTAGGAACTCATCATTCCCTACCCTCCTTCAGGGATTACCTCTTCTAGGAACTCATTGTTCCTTGGCCTCCTTCCAGGGGCACCCAAAATTTTCATCAAGGGACCATTTTTCCCACAAATCTCAAAATATTAGGTACGCTTTTTCACTATAATTTCTATCAAATAGTTGTCAATTATTCTTTATCGTCCTATATTTTCACGTCAGGTATTTGGTTTTTGTATGTACATGTACTTATCATGTGCACCAACCATAACTTCAGTCTTGGCCACCCTATGGCCCCTTCAAGTATATGATCAAAACCAACATGCACTCACACCCTCTGCAAATAGCTGCATATCCCAGTTATACCCCTTTACACTTATCCTTAGGACCCCACACCCAGATCTATGGTACCATCACCTCCATGACATTTAGGTTCTCTCAATCAGTAGCATTATCAGCTCCATGAGTTGCCCCACATATATTTACCCCTTGGCATATTGGCACTCATGTTGTTCTATCCATTAGGATTGAGAGTCCTGGTAGTGGTACACCCCATAGTAATAATCTCATACTTCTTCCTCATCATCATGCTAACCACCCCATTATGGACTCCCACATCATGTTATTGGTTACATTAAATGCACCTCCACATTGTCATTAACCCCCCATATCATCCAACGTCAATTGTCCATCTGCAATTTTATCCTCCATCCATCTACATGGTACATAAACCCACCCATGGGGCCCCTACCCTTCATCAATTACATTCCCTACTTGTGCCCCACACAGCCAAGCCATACTTCATTGGGGCACCCATTTCTGTACATATACTTTCAACCTAATTATTCTTTATGTATTTGGTAATTGTATAAAGCACATTTCAAGTTTCAACAGGTAGAATAGATTTTTTCCATTGCAATCGATGGTGTCTTTTTCCTTGGCACATAGCAACCCATGTCGCCCTTGGTTGGGGTATTTCATTTTCATCACCATCTCTACAAATATATCCCTACCATATAAAAATATTGACTACCATCGACACCCTTTTCCTCAATATATGTATTTTGACCTATCATCCACTCCTTTGCAGTCTTGCACATTTAGCACAGTTTACCTAATATATGGTCGTGCCCCTGACACCAGATCGTGTTTTACGGTTGTTGCCATCATCTCATTTTCCCCAACCAAGGGAATTTCTTATGTTCTATCTAGTTTGAGCTTTGTCCATGTCACTAGTTCATTCATCTTTCCCCCATATAGCTCATGATACCATTTTTATCAAATCGATGTCAAGAAGCCCTTTGCTTCTTGTAGTCGCGCCCCCTTCCTTTTTGACATCAACAAAGTTTCCAGGAGAGTGGTAGTATATTGGCTCTCATTCCCCTATCAATGAGAAATATTAGATGACACAAAAAGATTCATTATTTCTTTCTGATGTCATTGCTACCCATAACATTTGACTCCAACAAAATTTCATGTTACGGTGGGTCTTACTATGTGTCCATTGCATTTTTTTAGTCATCGTCAAAGACCTCTGAATTTGCTAGGCCATCAATGCCTCTGAGTTATCGACAGATTGCACTAGTGTCCATTTC
Source organism: Picea sitchensis (assembly GCA_010110895.2). Classification (NCBI taxonomy): domain Eukaryota; kingdom Viridiplantae; phylum Streptophyta; class Pinopsida; order Pinales; family Pinaceae; genus Picea; species Picea sitchensis. The sequence goes on along the minus strand of SNQJ01S0205475.1, from coordinate 6,826 downwards.
TCGATTCAGAGACAGTTCAGTCCACATAACCGTAATTGACTGTTATCAACGCCCTCAAGGGTGATGCAAACATCCACTTCATCAACGCTTTTCACTTACAATCATATTATTTTGGTTTCATGACACGAGCATGGGGCATTCCCGCCTCATTTGTACACATCTTTCCATTTCAGTTTTCAAAGAATGTTGATATTAGTTTGAATCCCCTTTACCTCCGACGGGTTACTCTCATTGTCCCTCTTATCAGCAACTACACCTCTCCTATTCTTATGGAAATTTTAGCAGGAAGAAACAATGATGTATTTGTTAAAATAATAGGTGTGCTCATTTCACCATAGACAATATCACTATATTGTCACCCAACCATAGGCACAAAGGCCACCCCCGAGCACCTTAACCTTGAAAGATAGAATAATTCTGGAAGCAGTCACTAGAACCAATACCCAACCAAGGTAGCATACCTCTCTCCAAAGCTATCGTACAAAACAGAAAGTCCAAACCATAACCAAAGACCAAGTCCCTATTGCAGTAGTTGCAGCTCTCCTCCAGTCATGTGCACCACTAGTCCTTATGCAGTTGTGAGAGTGAGTGAGTACAAATGAGCTCAAGCGCCCTTTATCTATAGTCCTCCAAGTCACTTAAATGGATCGAATTCTTCTCTTGGAGGCTAATAACTTAATATAAATTATTCTCTTGAGCCGACTTGTCTTCTAGGGTTATTAACCAACTATTTAGGGTTTCTCTTGCTTCCTGAAATATTCTAGTCTCATCAAAGGCTACACATATAGGTTAATACCTCTCGCAGCTACTGTAACATCAACACTCCCTCCTAGCTAGGGATGTATTAAAGGAAATGGTCTTCAGCACAAACAAACCGTTCAATCGATAGCATCATCATAGCCACACATGATATCTCATGATCAAATGATGAGCACCATCATCACTATCCATCTAGATAGTCTCCATGGAAATCAGAACAATTTCATCTAATAGAACACAACTGTGTCTACCATAGTAGTATACAACTATTATCCAGTGGTACACAACCACTCCTAGTAGCACACAACTACTAACCAGTGGCATACAGTCACTACCAATAGATCACATCCACCACAATAGCATACAACTATTGTCCATTGACATACAACCTCCAAAACAATCAATTCATATCATCTGATTTCATTGTGCATCAAGAATGTCATCAGTTGCATCACCTCTAAGCCGTACTAGCATGATGCAGATGCATCATATATAAGGTGTATTGGTGTGATCTGAAGTATCATCTACATCATCGCTAAGTCGTACTAGCATGACATATCTAGCATGGTGTTAATACATCATATCTAAGTTGTATGCCACCTCTAAGTTGTACTCGCATGATGTAGATCAATGCCTCACTGTGTCATCTCTAAGTTGTATGATCATCTCTAAGTCGTACTAGCATGACATATCTAGCATGATGTCAATACATCATATCTAAGTTTTATGCCACCTTTAATCTATACTCGCATGATCATATCTAGCATGACACGAGCCCCTTGCATCATCTCCAAGCTATATGGTCATCTCTAAGTCATACTATCATGATGTCAATACATCATATCTAAGTTGTACTTGCATGGCCATATCTAGCATGATGCGGCTCACCAACATTGTCTCTAAGTTGTACTAGCATGAACATAACTAGCATGGTGCAAGCATCATATATAAGTTGCATGTCCACCTCTAAGTTGTACTAGCATGATGCTCCTTAGGCCACTATATCAACAACTCCAACCATTTGTATCATATATGAGTTGTACTAGCATGATGCAAGCATCATCTCTAAGTTGTATGACCATCTATAAGTTGTATTAGCATGATATAGAATGACAACTCACTAATAGTCCATGATGCCACATATCAGTGCTCCCTCCCAACTGAGGAATTCATCTCATCCCTTTCAACCAAGGGAGCAATCTCCACAAGCCCCAACTTTTCCCTCAAGTATGCAAACTTTATCTTGGATAAAGGATTCGTCAAAATATTTGCAATTTGCTCATCAGTGAAGATATATTGGAGAACCACTTCTCCCCTCTAGACTTTATCACAGCGAAAATAATACTTGATCTCAATGTGCTTCGACCTATCATGGAACATCAGGTTCTCTGAGAGCTTCACACAGCTCTGGTTATCACAATATATCACGGTCAAATCTAGCACCTAATTAAATAATCCAAAAGCTAGCTTACAGAGCCACATTGCTTCCGTACAAGCATCACAAGCTGTAATATACTCTACTTCTACAGTGTTGAGTGCAACATACTTCTATTTCCTGCTAGCCCGTGATATCATAGCAGATCCCAAACTGAAACACAGTCCAAAAGTATTATTTCTATCTTCTGGACTCCCTGCCCAATCTGAATCGGTAAATCCATCCAACTTTGCTTCATTGTTTGAGGCATATCTCAAACCATACATTATTGTCCCACGAAGATATCTCAAGATATGCTTTGCAACCACCCAATGTTCTTGTCTAGGTTCCACCTGGATTTGGATCAACATGTTCACAACAAAGCATATGTCTGGCCTAGTATTTACCAAAAACATCAAGGAACCAATCAATTTTCGGTATAGGGACGATTCTATTGGATCGGAATCAGAGTCTCTCAACTTCCTCAAATCTATTACCATGGGAGTTTCCATGGATTTGAAATCCATCATCCCAAACTTCTTAATGATCTTTAAAACATACTTCCCTTGTCTTAGGAATATTTCACAACGCTTCTGCCACACTTCTAGTCCCAAGTAGTAGTTCATGAGACCAAGATCCTTCATATCAAATTCAGTGGATAGCTCCTTATTACACTAAATAATGAGAGGTTTTGCACCTATCAGGAACAAGTCATCAACATATAACAGTAGAATAACAGGTGCATTGTTCACAACCTTGTAATAGAGATTTGGATCAACAAGACTCTTGGGAAATCCAAGTCTCATCAAACAACTATCAATGCGTGCATACCAATCTCTTGGAGCTTGCTTAAGTCCATACAAGGACTTCTTCAATATGCATACATGGGTTTCTTTTGGGTGTAGCTAAAAACCTTGAGGTTTCTCTATATATACTTCTACCTCAATCACTCCATTGAGAAAGGTGGTCTTTACATCCATCTGATGTAAAATCCAACCCATGGAAGTTGTTAGAGATATTATGGATCTGATAGATGTATATTTGGCAACCAGAGAAAATGTCTCATCATAATCTTCTCCCTCCTACTGGGAGAACTCTCCAGCCACAAATCTCGCCTTGTACTTATCAATACTTCCATCTACAACATGCTTTATCTTATAAATCCACTTTGAAGTGACTACAGACTTCTCTTTAGGTCTCAACACAACTTCCCATACATCATTCTTCATGATGGATTGGTATTCTTCCATCATGGCCTCCTTCCATTCTTTCTTCTTAATTGCTTCCTCAAAGGTAGAAGGTTTTGCATTAACCAAACTTGTCATGAGTGTCGCGTAACTAGTGAACCTTTTTGGGTTTATTGCTTTGTCTTAAAGTACTAGTGGGAGCCTTATGCTTTTATGCTTCCCACAAAGTAGTTTCAAGCCATGCTGGTCTTTTTCTTGTCTTAGGTATAATAGTTGGTTCCACAAATTCATGTGGTGGTTCTTGTTCTTCATTAGGTTGTTATGGAGAACATGTACTTTCTTCTTTGGTATTTTCGTGTTCCTCTTCTTCATTGGATTCTATAGATTCTTCTATAGACTTCTTAAATGCAATCCTTTCATCAAAAGTTACATCTCTACTTATTTCAATCTTCTATTGACGTGGAACATATATTCTATACGTTTTTGATGATTCACTATAACCAATGAATATTTCTCTCTTTATTGAGGATTCCAACTTCTTTCTCTTATCCTTGGGAACATGAATGTATACAAGACATCAAAAGATTCTTCAGTGTTCAATGCTTGGCCTCTTTCCTGAGAAGGCTTCTTCAGGAGTCATGTTCTTCAATATTCTATCTTCTATTATGAATATAAACAGATGGCATAGCTGCTTCTTCCGATAGGAACATAGATAAGTTATGATCATTCATCATTGCCTTGATTGATTCTTCAATGGTTCTTGTTCTTTCTTTCAGCCACACCATTCTGTTGAGGATTGTGGGGGACAATGAGCTCCCTCCTAATCCCAGATTCTTTACAAAAGGAAACGATCTCCTTGGAGGTGTATTATCCTCCATTATCATATCATATTGTCTTGATCTTCTTATCTATCAGGTTCTCTACTTCAACCTTGAATTCTTGGAATTTTCTAAATACTTCATCCTTAATCTTTAACAGATACAACCATGTCTTTCTTGAGAAGTCATCTGTGAATGTTACATAGTAAATAGATCCTCCTAGAGACTTCACTGACATAGGTCCACATACATATGAATGTATTAGATCTAAGATCACTTTGGATCTATTCTCACTGCTTGGGAAAGGTTTCTTAATTTTCTTCCCAAGTTCACGTCCTCTACACACACCTTCATGTACTGAATGTAATTCTGGTATGCCTACAACCATCTGTTTCAGGGATGGCAAGGCTTGATAATGAAGGTGAGCATACCTTATATGCCATAACTCACTAGGGTTGATTTCGTCATGTACTAGGGCTTGAGTATTTTGACCTATGAGTTCATATAACCTTCCTTCATGAGTTCCAATAACTCTAGCATTTTCTTTCTTGGAGTCTTTAGACCATACAAGAAATTTTCCATGCACAAAACCTACTATGTCTCCTTTCTCTTCCAAACAGAAAATGGATACTAGATTCTTTTCAAACCAGGAACATATAAAACATTGCTAAGATGGATNTAGAGTTACTTGATTCCATTTTGATAGTACACTAGCAAATTTGGCTCATTTTGTGATGGCTATTTCGACGCTCTTGCGACGTTGCCTCATGGATATTGCGACGAATCTTGAGTCTCTAAAACGTCGTTTTATGTCACGTGGCAGTTGCGATGAACTTGAAGAACCATCGCAAGAGCGACGACCCAAAGGAATTTCTCACCATTGCAACAAAAAATAAATATCGTCGCTAATACGACAATATAGGCAACCTAAGTGAAACCAACATTTCATCCAAATTTAGACGAATATTGCGACGACAATTTTCGTTGTCTATATAGCAAATGTGTCGCAGCAATCTCAATTTTCGTCATACTTGCGACGACAACTTTATTATGTTTATGTTGCAAATACTTCACAAGAATTTAAGTTGTCGTCGTAGAAATATAAGTTGTCATCACCCTTGCGACGACAACTTTTCGTTGTTTATATGGCAAAATTGTCGTAGAAATATAAGTTGTCGTCACAAATGAGACGACAACTTTCATTGTTTATATGGCAAAAGCGTCGCAGCAATATATGTTGGCGTCGTAATTGCGACAACAACTTTCGTTGTTTATATAGCAAAAGTGTCGTGGCAATATATGTGTTCATCTCAATTACGACGACAGTTTTCGTTGTTTTTATGGCAAAATCATCATAGCAATATATGTTGTCGTCGCAATGGAAATGACAACTTTCATTGTTTGTATAACAAATTCGTCGCAACAGTTTAAGTTGTCATCGCACTTGAGACGACCATTTTTGTTGTTTATATAGCAAATTCGTCGCGGTTGTATGATTGTCGTCGCAAGTGCGACGAGTATATATATATGAGGTTGCAATTTTAATATTAATATTACCAGTTTAATATTAATATTACCATATCCTCCAAGTGGAACATGGTTTCTCCTATAATTCCTTGGATAATGGGGATGGAAAATTTGTCGCAGTAATTAGCCATGGTAAAGCGAGGAAGATAAGGCCCTTAGGTCATTTATGGATCCTTTAGGGATTAAGGGACATAATCAATGCCCTAAACCACATAACATGTTGTCTATAGGGAATCATGAACCTTTGAGTGAGATATGGGTATTGTTATAATATTTTGTGTATCAAATATGGCTATGAAGGATTTAACCATGGTTGGGGGATAAATCCAAGGAATTAGGCCTTGAAAAAATATTATTGGGTTAATAGGCCATGAATAAAGCCATGAACTACAACATGAGACATTTAAAGGGGATCTTTTGCATACGGGTTGGATGAATTTTCCATTAGGAATTTTTGTGTAGTATGGATTTATGTTGGTCCCTTGACCATGATTAGGTGATGAAAATAGGGTCCTTAATCCATAAAGTATGATCAAGGCCTTTAACTAATACATCATCCCTTTAAAGGGGATATTTTTCATATGAATGAGAAAGGGTTTCCATTAGGATTTGTTGTGTAGCCAGGATGGGTCTTTGGACCCTGACCATGATTAGGGGATGAAAATAAGGTCCTTAATCCATAAATGAGTGTAACTAGTCTTATGGGACATGGAATATTCTTCAAACAACTAAAAAAAACCTTTTAGAAATTAACTTTGTCCTTGAGCGTGATATTGGTACTTTTAGGAGGCTTTACATAAAAGATATGGATCTCACGGATTTTGATGTAAATGAAGCTTATAGGGCCCTAGTCCATAAAAAAGGACTCAAACCACCATACAAACTCAAATCATTGGCCTCTTGGTGGGATATAGGCATCATTAAGAGAATTTGCATACCAGGCATGGATCTTAAGGCTTTGACCATGGTCAATGAAGAAAAACAAGGGTTGTATGATCTAAATTAGTATTTTAGGGATTATAATATTTAACATATGAATGAGATTTGGGAAATATTAGAAAACTTTAGATGCATTGGATGGATTTGGAGATTGTGACCATGGTCATGCGAGAAAATAAAGG
>SNQJ01S0205473.1:1334-15909 GCA_010110895.2 Picea sitchensis | reverse complement strand
TAATTTCACTTAAGTTTAAAGTGTGAATTTCTCCCACATCGTCGAAGTCGATGGTTTATATAGTCTTATTATATAATCCATGACTTATAATATTGTCATATATAAACCAATATAATACTCCCGAGATTCATTTTTGGGTTTCTTTAAGGGTTACGCCAATTGAATTTTCACTGCAGATGTTGAATGGGTATAGCACTCTAAAGAAAAGATTTGTTCTTTCCAGATTTATTTTAGGGGTTTACATTGATTGAAAATCCACTACAGACTTTGGAAGAATGCATATGATCTTAGGATAGATGGGAAATCCTAGGATATACCCTTTGGAATTTTCACGGCTAAAAATATTTATTTTATTTTATACAGATTAGATCTGTCCTTGTGATGTAGAAGCATCATTGGAAAGCATGCAAAAGAAGGACCAATCAACATGTGGGAGTTCTTCCAGAACTTCAACGTTGGTAGTTGCAGCCAATTTTGAAATCTGCCTTAACTCAACGCCAAAATTTACCCTTTGAGGAATGTTTCGAGATTCACAAACGGAACATGAATTCCCACTTCGGCTTTGGATTGAGACTGGACTAAGATAGCGTAGGATGAATCTTAGGGTAGACCAGTAGCTAGGGGAAACCTTAGATGCTTTTGAGTTAATTAGCAGTTAGGTATGTTCAGGGGTAGGAGAGAGTTGCAATACAGAGAGAAATTAGTTGTAAGAGAGAACTGCGAGTTAGCTGGAGATCTCAGTTTTTGAGTTACAAAAATTTGATTGTAATTTGTAGTTGTTTTGGCACTTGTGAATATAACAAAAGGAAAATTGATCCAAATTTGGGTGTGTGAATGTTGTTTGCGATTTCCTGTTATTTATGTTTTCATGAACAAGTGAATGAATCTCCACAGAGGAACGGAACTATGACAATTAGTTTTCAGTTTCAATTGTTTCTCTTCATTTGAAGCTCTGCAAGGTGTACATTGAGCCAGAGAGGAACACAAGGAAATCAGGAGGAATTTCTCTGCGAGAAATACTGTGGATTTGAGTTATCAAAATCCCTCAAATGCAAGGAGTGCGTGGTAAATCGAAGTCTGAACCAAACAAAGCTCAGGAGGAATAACACATTGGAAAGTGTTATCGAGACCCAGGAACCCATTCCCCAGAAGAAGAGAAGGTCGAGCCTTCAAAGACTTAGAAAATATTATAAGTCTGAAGCGAGTGAAAGATTAGGGGGAAAAACATCGTCGAGCATTGGATCATGGTGACGAATCTTGTAGACCATCCAATTTGAGGTAGGTGCGCAGGCTTTAACATTGTGTAGATCCAAGAAGGTATATCTTGAAGATATGAATAGATAGTGGAGAAATTTGAGGGAGAACGTGAGACCCCACAAGCCGTTGGATCAAGTGGAGTTGCGAGGAGGTTAGTGATAGGGAAGAGATCAGAGCGTAAATATGGAGGGCGTTGTGAGCCATTGATCAAGCACCTAAATCTTTCTCCATTTCGAAAATAGGGAGTACAAGGGTCAACAGCATGGGACTCTCGACCAGTGGAACCCCAAAAATATCAGAGCCGTCAGATTTTCGAAGACCTAGAGCCGTTGATCTATAGTGAGGGGATATTTCGTGATTTCGATGACTAAGTGGAGGAGCGAACAGAGTTCGTGCAGGGTGAAGTCATGAAACGTGAAACATCGAAATAGGCGTAACCATCGATCCAAGAGAGACTTGAGCTGTAGATCTCACGTCACCAAGATTTCGCCATTCATGATTTGGAGGGGTCAGGCGCCTTGTATCACAGGTTCCGACACTGCGAACCACGATGCGCTCTCGTTGTAAAGCTTGTGGTCATGGGTGTGTGGTCATGTTAGTTGGTAAAAGGGAGGAGCTAACCTTCATTAGCCCTCATCGGAGTTTTGGGACTCAGAGGGGTCTGTGCTGGGGGATTATTGCATCAGAAATCCTGAAACATGGAAACGCGACACGCCTTTTGGGGACATGCCTTTTGGGCTAAGCCCGTGGTCACACCTGCGGTCTCGTGGAGTCTGGGCTTATGCCTAGTGGTGATTTTCACAACGAAAACAGACAAGGACCTATGGACTTAGTGTCAAGGGTTCCAACTCGAAACCAAGAGAGAGCTATTTCATCTCCTGAATCAAATATCTTGACCAAGAGGTCACGCAGCCCTTAGGAGGGATAGGTGTTCTGCATCACCTTGTCCTGGCTAGTTTTTCAGTGGTTCTATAATATGGTTTATTGTCGAGATTCAATTCCATTACTACTATAGATATTGTATATAAACCTATACCCTTATCACTGGTTAGGTGAATTACAATGGACCATGCATACAACAGTAATATAGGTATATTTGTTAATAGGGTAGATGATTTTTTTTTTCAATAGATAACATACAACAAACCATACAGATACAATCATATCTACAACATATAGACTACTATGATTATATAGATACAATATTCATTCGAACCCAATTATTTCTATCACAATTAGTCTACAGAATTATGAAATCTACATATGACCACAAAATAATCATCTTTATAGCAACCTGAATCATCTGTAGTAGTTTTTTTTGCAATTTCATATGACAGTAAAACAATTTATCTAGAATGGCAATGTACATCAGCTACAACAGTTCAATAATTACATATGATAGTAAAATAATTTCTCTAGAACGCGAAACATATGCAATAGTTCTAACGACATAAATGTAATAATGAAAGTAGGGTGTAGATATCTGAACTGGTTTGCCAGAAAACAAAGGGAACAACCACGTTCCTCCCAACCTTAGAACTGGGCAGCCAAATCACTTGCGTGGTTCATCCCCTAGCCTGACCATGAATCCATGAGGGAAAACTTGAAATCTCCTCTTCAACAATGTTTCCTCTATTTTTAATCCTCTCCTTGCCTCACACTCAATGTCTAATGTTTATAACAACAAGTATCTATTAGTCCTTTTCCTTGGCATACTAGGCAGCGTCTTGCCTCCTCACATGTGTTATTTATCAATAAAATCTTTTTGCCTAGGTCTTTTTTCCCTCCCTTGGGAATTTTCACAACTTTCTAAATCCCTGATTTTCAGGGGCCGCCAATGGACAAATCCTTGATTTTCCACTTGTAAAAATCAGCCCACAGGTAGTTCCAACATGTTCCCAACTCATGGAGTCATGGTTAGCTAAATTTAACATGGTTGTTCCATTTGTCCTTCTGCAATAAATAAAACAATATTTTGTTTACATACAAGTGTCATAGTCAAATAGTTAGTTGGGTCAGATCAGATCTCTACCCAACAGTCATAATAATTAATTACAATTTATCAAATTCGAAATTTGGAATTTCCATAAATGGCAAAAATTTTCCAAATTCGAATTTACTAAAAACGGAATAGTTTTTTCTAACAAATTTTTACTTTCGAAGCCTTTTTTTTTTGGGATTTCACATCCTTTTCCCCTTCAATATAACATTGTCCTTAGTGTTCGTTCATTTCTTGGAATAGGATTGGATAAGATTTTTGCATATCTTCTTCCAATTCTCAAGTGGCCTCCTTAGGACTAAAGTGCTTCCATTGCACCTTTACCTAAGCAGCGACTATAATATCATTTCTCCCCCTTCAATATAACATTGTCCTTAGTGTTCGTTCATTTCTTGGAATGAGATTGGAAGAGATTTCCGCAAATCTCCCTCCAACTTCCAAGTGGCCTCCTTAGGACTAAAGTGCTTCCATTGCACCTTTACCTAAGCAACGACTCTGTTCTGAAGTGTTATTTCTCTCTGGTCCATAATACGCAGGTGTTCCACCTGGAATTTGCCTTCTGGTTCCACCTGCACCAAGTTCCAATCAATCATATGAGTAGGGTCATGAACATATTTTTTGAATAAAGAAACATGAAATGCATTATGAATTGTTAGATTAGCTAGAATTGCAAGTTGGTATGCCACGGGTCCAATTCGAGCTAGTATCTCGAAGGGCCCACAAAACCTAGGTGCCATCTTGGCACAATTTCTGAGTTTTAGTGAAATTTTTCGGGCTTTGAATTTTAAGTAAACATGATTCCCCACTTGAAACTCCAAGTGTATTATTTTCTAGTCCGCATAACTCTTCTACCTGTCCTATGCCTCTTTTAAGTTTCAGTGTACCTTTCTTACTGTATTCTCCATTTCTTATAGCATCTCTGGTCCAACCATAAGTCTGATAGTCGGGTTGTCCCAGCTAATTGTATTCATACACTTTTTGTCATACAGTACTTCGAAGGGGCTTAGCTTAGTTGAAGTTTGGTACCCATTGTTATATGAAAATTCTACCAAGTGTAGATAGTCTTCCCATTTTCTCGGTTTTGTTCTTACGTACATGCAGAGAATATATTCTACGATCTGGTTTGTCCTTTTGGTTTGTCCATCCGTTTGTGGATGATAGCTTGTACTGAAATTCAGTTTGGTATTTATCCCTGCAAACAATTCCTTCCAAAAAGAGGATGTGAATTTTACGTCTCTATCTGAAATTACCATTTCAGGAATACCATGCAGTCTAAAAATTTATTTCATAAATATTTCAGCAATGTTTATAGCTTTAAAAGTAGACTTTACTGGAATAAAGTGTGCAGACTTACTGAGTTTATCGATTACAACCATGATAGAGTCATTTTGTTTCTAAGTTTTGGGAAAACCTGTAATAAAGTCCAGCGATATGGTCACCCATTTCCATTCTGGTACAGGTAATGGTTGTAATAGACCGGCTGGATGCTAGTGTTCGACCTTTACTTGCTGATAGTATTGGCACCTAGCCAAGTATTATACTATTTCTCCCTTCATATTAGGCCAATAGAAAATTTTCCTGAGTGTTTTTATCGTTTTCTGGTATCCTGGATGACCAGAATACGGTTTCTTATGCACTTCATCAAGAACTGTTATCTTTAACTCTGCTGAATCGGGTATGTAAAATATGTTTTTAAAACGTAGTAACCCATTTTTATCCATACTCAGGTCTCGTTCATGTGAGTTTGTTGTAGTGTAATGTAATTCTTCCACTAACTTAGTGTAATTTTTGTCATTAATACCTGCCATCCTTATTCTCTGTTCCAGATCACTTTCTGCCTTGCTGACATTTATCTCAAATATCTTGTGAACTCTTCTTCTTAAAGCATCTGCTACCTTAATTTCCTTACCTTTGATATGTCTTACCTCAGAGTTGAATTCGCTCAAAAAGGCTAGCCACCTTGCTTGCCTTGCATTAATATTTGGTTGGTTAAACAAGTATTTCACCCCGCTGTTATCTATCGATAGTAGAAACTTTCTGCCCATTATGTAGTGTCACCACATTTTTAAGGCGTGTATTACTATTGCCAATTCTAAATCGTGAGTGACGTAGTTTCGCTCATGTTCCTTTAACTTCCGGGACTCATAGAAAATAACGTGTCCTTATTGAGTTAGGACACCAACTAGTCCTTCTTTAATCGTGTCGACACAGACCGTGAAGTGTTTATCTGGGTCTGCTACCTTTAGAATGGGTGCGGTTGTTAATAATTCCTTCAACTTATTAAAACTATCTTGGCACTTTTGTGACCAGTTAATCTTGGTCCCTTTATTTTGTAACGATGTGATGGGGTAGGCTATTTTGGAAAACCCCTCTATAAATTTGTGATAATATCCGGTGATTCCCATGAATGACCGAATGTCCGCTATATCCTTCGTTACTGGCCATTCCATAATGGATATTACTTTTTCAGGGTCAACTGCAATGCCTTTTGCAAAAATGACATGTCCTAGGTATTGTATCTTCTTCTGATGAAAATTGCACTTATTGAATTTAGCATACAGTGGTGTTTCCTCAAATTTTGCAGGTCGATTCTTAAGTTTTCTTCGTGTTCTTCTTCTGTTTTTTAATATACCATTATATCGTCAATAAACACCAACACGAATTTGTCCAAGTATTGACTAAAAATACTATTCATTAAGCACATGAATGTGGCTGGTGCAAACTGACCACAAATTCGTAATGTCCATATCTTGTTCAAAAAGTTGTCTTGCTTGTGTCCTCATATTTTATCCTAACTTGATGATATCCAGATCATAAATCCAACTTCGAAAAGATCTTTTCCCCACCTACTTGATCGAACAAATCATTTATCCTAGGTAAAGGGTACTTGTTTTTAATAGTCACTTTGTTCAATTGTTTATAATTGATACATAGTCTTAGAGTACTATCTTTCTTCTTCACAGAGAGGATGGGTACTCCCCAAGGTGAAACACTCGGTCTGATATACTCTTTGTCCAATAACTCTTGCAGTTGGATTTTCAATTCCATCAATTCTGGTATACTCATTCGGTAAGGTGCTTTCGAGATAGGGTTTGAACTAGGTATTAGGTCTATAAAGAAGTCTATTTCTCTTCTAGGGGGCAATTCAGGTATTTCATCAATGAATACATCTCTGAAATCGCGTAAAACAACAAAGTCTTCAAAGTTAGGTTTGTCTTTATTTTCTAACAGGTTTGTTACTTGGATGGCATAAACTTGACATCCCTTTCACATGCATTTCTTGAATTGTATCGTGGAAACTTGTCTAACTGATACAGGTTTTGGTATACCTTGGGCTATTCTAGTAGTGTCATAATCGTCTTTATAATTAAGTGTCTTTGTATAAAAATCAAGTACTACCTTATGCTTTTCCAACCAATTCATTCCGATAATCATATCATAAGATCCTAGGGGTAGGATGTTCAGATTTGTCCTTATGTTCTGACCATCTAAGATGAACTTAAAATCAAAAATAAATTCAACTACTTTCCTTTTAGTTATGCTAGCTAGTTGTACCAGCCTTGATTTTTCATGCTTCAGTTTCTTAAGTTTATTTGACTCTACTATACTAGGGAAAATATAACTTAACGTAGATCTAGGGTCAATTAAAACAAAAATTTGAGTGTTATTGATTTTACCTTCGATTTCTACCACAGAGGACTGGTGGTCATCTTTCCAACCATCTATGGTTTCATTTATCCGATGCAGGCTTCTGCTGACATCACCCATCGTCGAGGCTTCCTGAAAGTTATGGACAACAATTCGGTTTGCTAAAATTAAACGTGGGCAGTTCATTCTTAGGTGAGGTTCTCCACATTCCCAACACTTTAATGGTTCATGGGGGTTGTCCCCAAACTTCCTCGTTCCTAGATTTACCCGTTTATTGCTACCTTGCGTATTCGGATGGTTGGAGTGAAAATATTTTCTCGGAAATCTTTTTGCTGCATTCCAATAAGGAGTTAGCTGGTATCCCTTCTTCTGTTGGTTCATTCGATCTTGTTTCTTATCCTTCCAGGATTTGGGAAACTCTATCCATTGTTTATACCGGTCATAGCACATTCGTTCTTTCCTGAATACTTCACTCAAGGATTTGGGGTTGTCAAACTCAATTCTGTCCCTGTAGGACTGTGGTAAACAACTTACAAATCATTGGATTTTCACCTTATCCTCCCGGATGTAACGTAAGAACCTTAGTAATTCCAGGAATTTATTTATAAGGTCCTCCATTGTCATATGTCCAAGTCTTAACTCGTAAAATTATTTCATTTTCCTTTCATAGTATCTTTCAGATAGGTACTGTTTTTTAAAATATTTCTTGAAGTCAAACCATTCCATCTGTTTTTCTTTTAATCCCTTTGCCAATTTCAAATCTTTCCACCAGATGCTGGCCTTTCCTTTCAGGTTGTAAATGGCCATTTTGACTTTCATATTGTTGGAATAGTTGTATATTTGGAAATATTTTTTGATATCTAATAACCATGTCTTAGCTTCCTCACTTGTTCTAGATTCCTCGTCAAATGTAGTAGGTTTAATCATCTTGAATTCCCCTTCAAGATGATCTAATTGTTTCCTTTTTCTATTTGGTTTTTATTTATCTTCAGCTGAAGGGGTACCCTTAGATGAGATGTCCTCTTTTTTTGCTTTAGGACCAAAGTTCTTAGAGGCCCTCTTAGTGACCTCTTCTCCATGATTATCGTCCTTTCAAACTTTTTTGGTTACTATGCTCTACAACAGGACTTCATTTATCTCTTATTGTTCCTGTTGTGATTTCTTCAGTTTCTCATTGTATTCTTTGAAAACCTTCACTTCCACAATAATATTCCTCATTGTTTCCAGTACTTCTATAGGTGAGATTTCGTCACTATTTTGTCTTGGATCTCTCGAAGGTCCTTGTTATGGATTTCCTTCCATTATGATTTTAGCATCATCTCGAGCTACCATAATTCACACAAAATAGAAAGGGTTTTCTATTTGTAACAAAACGGTTTATTAGTTTTGCTTAAATAGAATATATATAAATCAACTACAATGGCCTTGTTCAGGTCCAGTGTTGTAACCTTTGGCTTTTATACCATATGTAATGAACCTCAAAATTGTCAGATTTTTTTTTTCTTTTGTTTATACACTCATTCTTAATGGATTCAAAATTACAAGAAGGTAGGATTTTCTATTTCTAGTTCAACTCTAAAATTTTTCTAGATTCCTGGCAGTCGTCGGTTGACTTTACAGCTGAACTTAAAAATTTCAACTCAAGGTTATACGATGTGCATACTTCGCGTTCCAAAATTCACTTATAGTTCCGTAGTTATATTTACCTTCATATCTGTATACACATATACCCATACCATAGGCTTAGACTGTAATGACCCTGCTTAAATAAATGTATAGGATTATTAATTATAATTAATTTGATAATCTAACTGTCTTAAAATGTTAGCTAAACAATAATTATTTCTTAAATATTATTAACTAATTAATTATTATTACTTACTTGTTCATATCTATCAATGATTAATTAATTATTAATTGGCTTATTAATTAATTGAGTAAATAATTAACGGGGTTAATAAGTTTAATTTGTTAAAGACTTACATACATGGGAAGGGATAAGATATTAATAAAGGGATAAGTTATTAATAAAGGGATAAGATATTAAATATAAGGGGATAAGATAATAAATAAATGGATAAGGAAATTAATGAAAGGAGGAGAGTCGGTGAAGGGGGAATATGACGGGGAGAGTCTTACGATGAGAGGCATTTTCTTTTGGAGGAGGATTTTATTTTGGGGAGGAGGAAGCATTTTGGAGGGGGACGAGAGTACTGGTTTCTTGGATTGGCTTTTGTGGTTCTGTGGTTGAGTTCTGTAGTCTTTAAGTATCATTGTAGGGGGCACCAAGTTGCTAGGGGTTTTGGGCATGGGGGCCAGGATTCCTTTCGGTTTCCTGGAGCTAGGGAGCCGAACAGGCTGCTCCTAGTTGGCGGGGAGGATAGTCGGTTTGGGCAGAGTTGGTCAGTGCATCAGGCAGCAGCAAAGCAGCAGGCTGGACAGCCGGGTCAATGGAGAAGTTAGCATCAAGAAGAGGTAAATTTGTATTATTCTGTTAAGTAATTCTTAGTCTATTATGAAATTGTTGTTCATTAATTAATTTAACATGCTTATATGCTGAATTGAAATGAATTACTGAGTTTTCTGCGTAGAAGAAGAAGTTTACTATTCTAAATTTATGGATTTAATAGAATTGAGTTAATTAGGTCTCTACACATGGTATCAGAGCCCTAGTTCAAAATCTGGAACCAAGGGCCTACCCACCTACTTAGAATCAACCCAGAAATAAATCAGAAAACTCTAGAAACTGTTGTAAGTTTGAAGGAGGCTTGTTCACCTTCAGACCTGTGAGAATCCTAGCTTGTAAAAGTTTCAAACCTGTGAGAAGCCTCACCTGTACATAGTGATATTCTTTTATAATTAACCGCTAGAAAAAAAAATATAGAAATATATATATAGAAATATAAAAGAAATAGAAGGCTACAAATATATATTAATCCTGTTATAAGTTGTCTATAGACCAGTTCCACTCTCTGCGCAATCTTGTTCATTTCTAATAGAATTCATACGATACAGAAAAATACATTTACCAATTGAATGAAATTGGTTCTAGCAAATGCTAATCTCTGTTGCTCACCGGTACTTAGTACATCTGCCCAGTCACAACAAACACCAAATCCCCCAGTTCTTCCAGGAAGATTAGCCAATGAGACATCCTCAAGGTATCTCAACAGATTTTCATTGCTCACATATTTAAAGCTGTTATCAGATACTGGAAAGAGTAATTGATCCCAAAGTGTACCAAGTGGCATATATGGCTTTTTTGGGAGGAAAAACATTTCCTTTTGGGATGGCCCTTGGACCACCCCTTCAACCCTATTCCATAGTCCAGCTATAACTCACAACAAGGAAGATTTGCCACATCCTGACGGTCCCATTATCAATAGTGATTCTTCGGGTGAGAGAGAGAGATTCATATTTTTTATAAGAGTAGTTTGTAAGTTGGGAGTTGTTATGTGTAATCCTGTGATAACTAAACCTTGCCCCTCTTCTCGTGAGATATAACCTATGTAAGAAATGTTTAATACATTATACACAACAAAACAGTCAGTTTAAAAGTAGAAGCTTAAAATGAAAATAATTTATGAATTGACGTATGCAGCGGGGAAGATAGAACATACCAGTGGACTCCTCAGTTAGAGGCATTAATTCATTATACACCTACAAATTTTTTGAGCTTTTCTGCGATTGCAGGTCAAGACGGAAGAGCAAAGTTTGGTTGCCACAATGATTACCTAGAGATTTAAGAAGTGCATCTAACTGCTCTATCTATGCAGCAAGACCACTGCTAAGTTCATGATTAATAGTCAGTAATTAAAAATGATATGTTGACAAAAAACATAGTTTCTATTTGATTGTGATTATATATATATATGAAATAAAATTAATGTCCTCAAGCAACCAAAAACTATCAGTGAAACTAAAACACATATATAAACAGAGCACAAGTAGTGAGGGAGTGCCCAAGGCATCTACCACATGTAATACATCTGAGCTACATATAGTCATAGAACAATGAAATAAAAGAAAGCTATGTTGATGTAGCAGGAACAAA
Organism: Picea sitchensis; assembly: GCA_010110895.2. NCBI lineage: Eukaryota > Viridiplantae > Streptophyta > Pinopsida > Pinales > Pinaceae > Picea > Picea sitchensis. The sequence goes on along the minus strand of SNQJ01S0205473.1, from coordinate 4,951 downwards.
AAAAAACAATTACCCTAAACTCAGAGGTAGATCTCCAGTCTATATCGCGATAGTAGCTTCGTCGTTGATCTCTCCTCTTCCCACTAGATAGTGAATTTATTTATTTCTTATTTCAACGACTATCTGAGATTCCTTACCCACTCAATGCCCCTTCTCTCTCAATCATCCCCGAGAATGGCATTTATATAGCGGCGGCATGTCGTGCTAAGAACTCAGAAGGATTAGATGTCTTGCTTCAAATAGATGAGAAGGCTCGATATCAATTAGAGAAAGAGGGGTTGAATCATTCAGCTATGGTCTCATGTTAAACCCATCCATCCAGTAGAAGCAAATCCCTTCGAAGAGTGATGATTTAGAAGAATAAGAAGGCAATCATTCCTAGTTCGAATATACAGAGTGTGGTCCGGTAGATCCAGCCTGCGCACCTGAAAGTGCCCATGGGATCTGATAAAATCCATGGGTGAACCTCTAGGGGATGGAATGGATTAAATGCACTTAAGTGTCATACGACACTTCCTATCTATGGGTTTACTTTCATTATTGGGTGACAATCATCAGAACTCGACAAATAATAGAAACATAAACCATATATACAACTCGTTAGGGTTTTGACAGAGTTTAGCACACATAAGGGAGGATCTGCAAAGGAAGAAGGATATATGGAAGAAACCCCCGATGAAGACAACCTCGATAGTGGTAAATCCTCTTCTTCTTCTCTGGTTAAACATGCCTACAAGCTTTTCTATCGAAATCTACACGTCAGGGGTTATAGACGGCCATGTTTTTGTAGGGAAATTTCATTGCTTGGACAAGCAAGGAAACATTATTCTCTACGATGCAGTTGAGTATAGGCATATCTCTGTCTGTCGACCATGGATAGTGAACCTAAGCACCAGGCACCAGGCCATAGGGACAAAGAGACCATAGGTGGGCAAACTTTGGCTCACGACCTAAAACCTAGCGCCGAGCCCATGATACATCAAACCAACGAATATACAAAACATTCACGGAGTCCAAATCCAACAAATAAACTAACACAAGCACAAAGACCAACTCGCCATGCAGACCATGCACAAAGCCATGATAGAGGAGTCCATGCGCACCACAAAACAAAATATATATTAATAAACAAAAAAAAACCCCGCAGGTGCAAACGCCGAGCCTTTCCTCACAGCAGAGGGGCACCCAACAAAGCACCAGCACCAATGCCAGCACAATACATCCATACCCATACCCACCAGGCACACACAACCTCTAGGGAGAGCTCACAGGGGCACGACTATACCTCACAGTGTATAGAAATAAAAAGAAAAACCAGCTGACATTACAGTGCTATCACCCAAACCACGAGCCATCAAATGCCTGAGAAGCCATGGGAGAAGGCCATGGCCAAAGCGGCTAGAGTAGGGAAAACCCTTACCAGAGTGAAGAGAAGGGAGGCAGTCGAATGATAGGCAAAGGAAGGGTTGGGCATGTAGAGTTAGGGTTAAGAAAGAGAGTTGGGAGGTGTGTCAGGTTTTAGGGGGGAATAAGAGCCTGGGAGGGCACGTGGGCCTCATGCGAGGACCCGCTGCCCATATTTTTTTTATTTTTTTTATTTTAGTGTAAAATTCTAAAGTAAGTTTGAATTAAATTTTAAATTAAATTTAGAGAAATTAAAAATAAAAGTATAATTAAAAATAATAATAATAATAATTATATAATAAAAATAAAAGTAAAATATATATATATATATATAAGTTTGGATTCCATGGGTTTTGAACCCACAACCACTCACCAAGCCCAAGCACCTTAAGAAATGACCAATCACCAATGCGCCACACATGAGTCTTTACAAAATAAATTTATATATATAAATAAGTCAATAATCAATAGTAATGAAGTACCGTCCTGAAGTATAATCTATGATTATCCAAGCATCAGGCTCACGAGACCTTACACACAATTCATCAAGCCAATCACCGAGCCCTTTCATTCCATTCCACCAGTCTTCAGTAGCAAAAGCAGTGGAAAATGTGCGTTATGCGGAAGAACACATGAACTTAATCAGGGGTACAAGACTGAAATTTCCGCATCATCCTGGATTCGTAGGGAAGGCCCCGAGGACATTTCCTAGGGGAGGGGGCTCAAGGCCACCTCCATATGGAAATAGAGTCGCACCAAGGACAACAGTCGCAAGGATTTTAATGGCAGGGAGTGGAGCATCTCGTTCATCCCCAATGACATAGGCAGGTCCACGGCCATCTCAGGGAATAGTGAGTAGGGACAGGGGTTCTAGGGGAAGGAACGCATTTCAGAGACAGTCACATAATAGTGCACAGGTTCAATCTTATGTTACCTATTGGTGGTGCGGAGGACCCCATTACCAGTGTGACTGCCCAGAGTTACAATCAGGGTTCGTGCATAGAGAAGGAAAGGCACCGATGGGGAGAGCAAGTAGCAGCCACCAGATTTATGCAGCGGTTAATAATCACTAGGCCGAACATCAATCCATGGTGGTGGAGTCATCAGGTACGCTAAATCATATCAATGTCAAGATTTTGTTTGATTCTGGTGCGACAGATAGTTTCATTTCACCATCTGATTAGAAAAGAGTGGGTTGGCAGCCTACGAGCATGATGACTTTAAAGAAGTTGAGATAGCTTCGGGGGAAAAACAAGCAGTAGGACCTAGTGTCGATAATTGTATAGTATACCTGGGAGTGTGTACTACCAAGTTGAAGGTATACATCACTGCTCTCGGGGCATATGACCTAATCATTGGAATGGATTGGTTAGCAGCTCATCGAACCATTGTAGATTGTTTTGCATAAGAGGGTACTTGTGTCGACGACGGAGGAAGGCCAATAGAGATCTAGGGGTACGGAGAAAAGTGTCATTACACTTTATATCAACTATGAAGGTTAAGCGATGCTTGAGACAAGGGTGTCGATTATATGTAGTGGAAGCAGTGAATGAAACGAAGGGACCCTCAGTGGATTAGTACCCGGTATTGTCAGAATTTAAGCATGTTGTTTCGAACGAGTTACCACGGTTACCTCTTGAGAGGGAGCTTGATTTTACTATTGAGCTAAAACCTGGTGCAGAACCAATCTCCAAGACTCTGTATCAGATGACAGTGCCAAAACTTTGTGAATTGCAAATGCAGTTGAAAGAGTTATTGGACTTAGGGCTAATAAGGCCCAGTGTCTCACCTTGGAGGCATACCAGTAATTTTCATAAAGAAGAAGGATGGATCCTTACAACTGTGTATAGACTACAGAGACTTTAACCATGCTACAGTGAAAAATAGGTACCCAATGCCGCGAATAGATGACCTTTTCGATCAGATGAAAGGAGCAGCGGTATTCTCAAAGATCGATTTGCGATTAGGGTATCATCAATTAAGGATTAAGGAAAGTGATATCCCCCCAAAAAAAAACCGCTTTCCGAACTCGGTTTGGACATTACGAGTTCGTCGATGTACCTTTCGGATTGACCATTGCACCAGCAATATTCATGAGCCTCATGAACGGCGTATTCCGGAAGTACTTAGAACATTTTTTACAAGTCTTTCTAGACGACATCCTCATCTATTCCAAGAATGAAAGAGAACATGAGGAACACTTGCGAATAGTG
>SNQJ01S0205470.1:0-16469 GCA_010110895.2 Picea sitchensis | reverse complement strand
GCGGTGGCTAGCACGATTAGATTGGTCAAACTCGACTTCCACTCCGCAGTCTTGTGTCACGTGTCTATCATCGACATCCTTTGTGTGAAAATGATGTCCATATGCCCACATAGATGGGAATAAATGCACTTATAAAAAAGTGAACAAGTCACAATGTCAATATGTGTCTAATAACCCGACCATTAAATGTGCATTACGAAGTTAAAAATTATGTACACAAAGAGATTATTACCAAGTTATTGCAACCACTCTCTATGTTTAGTGCATCCTCTTCTTCAAGCAGGTAACGACCGGATGCACCATATTTCTCTCTGACTTGGTCAGCAACCCAACTGTTGGGGCATATCATTGGCATATTTTATTTTAAATGACCAGGATAAGGAATGCTTCTACCATTCAACCGTCTGAATTATTTCCTGTCACTTTCTCATTTCCTCCTCTTTTGTTCGTACAATGCGTCCCACAATTGTGTTGCCTCCGAATTGTAAAGAATGAATTTATTGATGGCATCAATTTTTGAATTCACTGATGTATTCATAAAATGAAACCAACATATAGTACATATGAGATCATGATCAAAATATACATTATGAAGTCCAGTGTGAATAGTTATTGTGTAGAAATTTGACAAACGATAAGTCACTTACTCTTTATCAAGCACTTTTTTTCCATTCATTTGGAGAAGCTCCCCTTCTCTTTTGTCTTCATCCCTTTCGTCGTCCCAAATCACTGCACCTGGTGTGTTGTTTATCTGCTTGATGTACTCACTGGCATAATAGAAAGACTCATATGATATGTACCCCTCTGCCATAGACCCCTCGGGTTTTTCCCTTTAACGAAAAACTCCTTTCAATTCATTCATGTACCTCTCAAAAAAACATCCAACGATAGGAGACCACCCCAACTAATTCAACCTCATCTACTAGATGAATTAGAAGATGAACCTTTAAGTCCATGAAATTGGGTGGTAGTTCCTTCTCAAACTTACAAACAATCTCAACTATCTCTTGATGCCACCGTGGAATGCTAGCCATATGAATCTCCTTTGATGTGATCCAACGTACAAATGCAGATAATTTAGATATGGCACCCCTTAGGTCATGGGGGGAGTCATGGTTTACACACCCACACAGGAGCAGAGGATAATGACACTACAAAGTAAACACATACAAATTATTTATGTTTTATCCCATGGCATAAAATTAAAAATTACAAATAATAAATCATATTTTTGACATACATCGTACCTTTAGAAGGTTCAAATGGTCATGTGATTTCAACCCCGACAAATGGTCTTGATGCACAGTGAATCAACGTCGTAGGGAAGACCCATATAAAGAAGGCACCTTCACACCCAATATAACTTCCTTTGTTAAAGAAAGATCTTTCTTCAAAATCCATGGGACATCACCTTCTTTGAAAGACCAAGAGGGACCAGCCTCTCCTCTACTTTCTTGTCTTGGCCCATGTTTCTATTTGGTTTTTGAAGAAATAAGAACTCTCCTCACAGCTAATGTGTCACTTTCTTTTGATGACATGTTCCTCCATAAAGAAGATGAGACATTTTTAAATATATGCATGGGATCTAGTAAGTGGGCAATCTTAATATGCTTCCAATATGGGAGTTCATAAAAGATAGATTTCATTTTCATCCCAATGGGAAATTTCTCAACATAGGTGTCAAAGAATTCTGGATCATCGAACATAGGCTCCCCATTTGAATTGAAAATTTATGTAGTCTTTGTCTCCTTCTCTCTCTCATATGCTCTAATCCATTATGCTAGTGTCATTATTGCAGGCCTTTGGGTTCTCTCTGTTTTACCATTGAAAGAGAATTTTGTTCTTCTATAAGGGTGTTCTTCTGGGAGGAATACCCTTGAGCAGTTGTACACTGAATTTTGTAGGTAGTTGGACTACCTAGCCTTCAAAGAAGGTCCACAACATTTACATCCATGATAGCCTTTAGTTACAAGACCTACGAAATTATTGTACACATAACACATTAGCATTTAAGAATAAAACATCAATCCAAACAAATTAAATATGCAAATAAATATTGTTTAAAAGTATATAAAAAAATCAATAAACATGTTAATTACTAGAGAAAACTTCTAATCCTGGATAATCATCTGTGGTGTAAGCACATATGCCATACAATGTAAAACTCCTCTCTATTGTGATGGGTCTTGATACATCGTATACATGTATCCCTTCCCATAATTCCTTTAATTCATCTACCAATGGTTGTAGGTAGACATCTATATTCTTCACTTGTCTTCTACCAGGGACTATAAGAGCCAACATAATATGTTCATTCTTCATGAAAAATCATGGGGGGATATTGTTATTGATCACTACTACAAGTCAAACAGAATAGTTGGTGTTTTGGAGGGAATGTGGGTTCACGCCATCCATTGATATGTTGAGTCGTAGACTTCATACTTCATCCTTGAATTTTTCTGTCCATGTATCCTCTATATGCTTCATGGCTATTGAATCAGTTGGTATTTGCATAACTCTTGACTCACTTTTGTGTGAGGCATGCCATCCCTGCAACATAGTGAATTATTTGCAACGAAAGAGCCTTTGAATCCTTGGGATTATAGGCATGTGCCTCAATATCTTATGAGAAATACCATGTGATTTACCATTTTATTTAATTAATGGTACCTGTCATGCCCACATTTCAGACAAATCTCTTTGTCTACATATTCTCCTCTATATAGAATACAATCATTTAGACATGCATGATATGATAAATACTCAACACCCAACATTTTCAACAACTGCTTTTCCTCTTCGCAACTGTCGGGCAAAACATTATCACTAGGAAGAAATTTTTCTTTCAATAACCTACAGTTAGTGGGCAATAGAAATGTGCAAGGTCATTTAACGTTTATAAAAGCAACCATTTCTAATGTTGATTGTGTGACAAGATTTCTCAAAATCAATATAAGGCACTTGTTGGTCAATTACCTAAATATTGCCAAGAAACATGCATTTGACATACCAAATTTTGCTTTCACGTTGTACAGTAACATTGGCGTCCCAAGCCGTGTAGAATTTGAGCGGGCACTAGGTCCAAAGAAAAGGGTGGTGGAAACATATTTCAAGCTTTCGAAAATGGTATCACTGATATGAGCATCATCCCCTAGCTCATCATTCTGGAATGCGTCTAACAACATTGTCTCCATGGCAGTCGTATCCCATAAGTAATCATCCATAACAACCTCTTTTTTATTATCTCCATTTCCAACTTCTGAAGAACTATTATTGTTGTAATCATTCCTAATTGGTGAATCTGGACGTAGTGAGAATTGAATAGGTGGTTGATTCAACCATTCTTGGTACGCTTCCTCTCCGAGTTGTGCTCTCATTGCAGTCTTCTCTCGGGTTGACATTGTTGTGGGGTGAAATGAAAGATGGTAGGTAGGTCGCTCATCATCAGAATCCTAATAATTTCAAAAATATTGAACATTAGACAATCGATGATATTAGTAAGCATAATGCAATAATTTGTTTGTTCAGATTACATTATACCAAACAATTATTACCATCGTCGACCCAGGATTGCGGCTGGAAGATGGAATGTCACAATTGGCACAGTAAAGTGGCTATCCATTTTTATCTACCAACTACTTGTGATATGTTGCTCCTGATAAGACCTTCCGACGTTTTTGAACCGGTACTAGAATATTTTTTGCATCTGAACTCGATTCTGAATTAGGATCCTGCAAATTTGGATACATTTTTATTCAGATTGACATGGATAAAAGAAAATTCAATTAGATAATCAAAACATAAATAAAATAAGTTAAACTTACTGGAGATGGAAAGGGATAACTCTGCGATGGACTTTGAGCAATATGGAATGGGATGGAATTTGAACAATTGACCATTTGATCATATAATAAGGTTTTCTCCCTGCATTTCAACAAAATTAGCAATAATTTTTTTTGTACATATCTAAAATAAATTTCGATGACCATACAACAATCCGAGTTTGAATATAGTTTTGAAACCATTTTTTAAGAATAAGGCAACATAAAACATAAAATGTATATTGAAGTATTGTAAGTCATGTGAATTCATCCTAAAAGATAATTTGAGATGAATATACTATTTATGTGCAAATACAAGTTCAAATAAATTTAAAAGCATACCAGTGCGTTTATAAACCCCAAACGTATCGATGCTCTTATAAACCCCAAACGTACATGTGCGCATATTAATAATAAGCATTGGTAAGTTGAAAAATTCACCACACCATGTTTCAAGGTTTTGTTAATAAAAAAACGATTGTGTGTTATCGGTGCGTCATATAATATGGACACATTAGTGCATAATGTAATATGGACACACTGATTTGTCTTACATAAACGCATCGGCGTGCCGAAAAAGTTAAAAAAAAAAACACGGTTTTTTTTAAACAATTAAAAAAAGAGCGAGAATCGAATTTCATAAAGTCCTTTAAGTAATAAAAAGTTATTCACTATTTCATTATTTTGCAAAAAATTGCAGGGAAGAGACTTGCAAGAAAGACATACCAAGGAACACTTTGGAGGAGCATAATACTTTGGAACCAGAGCATTATTTAGAATATGAGAATTTGAAGTGTATGGTGATTCACTCTAAACCATTTTCATAAAGTTTTTTTAATATTAAGAAGGTATTTAATATTTTCATTATTTTGCCAAAAATTACAAGAGACAGATTTGGAAGAGAGACATACCGGGGAGCATTGTGGAGCAGAAGAATACTTTGGAACAACATAAATGTTCAGAAAAATAGGATTTGAAGGGTATGGTGATTAACTCAAAACGCTACATAGTAAAAAATTTAAATTTTACTGTTGATTTTGATAATAATTTTTTTTACAAATTGTATTCTTATTTGGATTTTAATTAAAAATCAAACAAAGAAGAAGAAAAATTCATACTTACCTTAAACCCTAGTTTTTTTTTTGCTTACCTGAATGCAAAATTTCACCCTAGGGTTTAACTCGCTCTATCACTTCATAATTAAGGCTTTTCGTTTTAGGCATTTTAGATCTAATGGATTTGTTTTTCTATATATAAGTGTTTGGCATGTGATGCAAATGGACCACTTATTGCATCAGATCCCAAATGCACTCGACCATCTGACTTTTTTGTTTTTATTCTTTTAAACGATTTCTGATCTGACGGTTTTTTTTAAAAACGTTTTCCAATTTTCCGGTACACCATTTCCACATTAACGCATCGGTCCGTTTATGTCTAATGAGCACCGATTACGCCATTTTTTTTTAAATTAAAAAATATGGTGCATTAAAAAAATATTGTCGATGTTTTCTCATCTAAACAACACAAAAAATGCTATCACATAATTTTTTTAATTTTTCTTCTCATCGGTATGTAATTTTCCTATTGTTTTTTTTTTGAATATTTAACTTTTTTGCTATGTTTTTGTTTTCTACTATAGTCATTGTGATGTCTTCTATATATATTGCACTGTTGTAACTCACACTTAAAAAAAAATCAAACTATTCGGTGTGTTTCGTTGTATTGAACGCACCGTTGCATTATATGTAATAAACGCACTGGTGCGTTGTATTTAAAAAGCGCACCGGTTACAACGATTTTTTTCGCTGAAAATTATGTGATTTATTCGTAAAATATATTTAATAATTTTTGTATTGAATGGTATAGGTTGTATATTGATAAAAATATGAGTGAGAGGAGTTCAAATAAGAAAATTTATGGTCGACACAATAATGACACCTCTCGAAAAACAAAAAAGGCAGGTTATCTGTAAATTCTATACAAAATTAATATGGTTGAGCTATATGTAAGTTTAACTAATATACATATTGGTTATTGTGTGTCATGCAAAGCCACAAAATGAGGAAGCTCAATAAGACTATTTATGATCTAAGTGCAGGAGAGTGTAAAAGTTCGATGGAAAAATTGCAAAGGGATGAATAAGGTGAATGAAAAAATACTATTCAATATGATTTATTTTTTTTAATTTTCATTAATAATATACTTAGGAATATTAGATGACATGTTTCAAACAAAATGTTAATTCACATATGTTTAATGTTGTACAGGCACCAACAACGAGGGAACATAATGTCATCATAAGAAAACAAAATTAATTAATATAGAAGATGTAAATGATGATGAATTGGTCCTTAGCTCATCTGGAGTGGTGTTGAAGATTAATCAAAGAGGAAAAAACTTTTAGACAACTATGAGGGATATAGTGGAATGAACGTATAGATGTACTTTCCACATACAATATATGATCTAGGTGGATATATGTGTCCACCGACCTATTCCACTTGCTCGAAAAACAGTCCTCCACCTTGGAAGTTTTTTTTCTAGTTTTCGGGTCCTGAACTTTCGGGGTCATTTTGAGGCTCTAAACAACGTTTTTAAGGCTCTCCATAGACACATTGTAAGCTTTAACCAGAGTGTGAAAAAAATATGTGTATTCCTCGGACAGACCTTTACAACAACCTATCGTGCACCCCAAACGAAGATCATATGCCAAAGTTATGCCCCGGGAAGTTGATACACCAAACTACCCAAAACAGGATCCACAAAATTGTTGGCTTTCCATCTTTCAGGGTTAGGGTTTTGGATTTTCTTTATTATAAAAATGTCTTTGGAGCCTCATTGTAAGATCATCTTCTTGTGAATGCGCGTATCCATCACATCTCTTCTCGGAGATAAGTTGTCACCATTCTAGCGAGTCTTTCACTTTGTATTTTTACAGTTTCGTACATTTCGCTATAGAAATTGTGTATTACTGTATCTCTGTGTTTCTGGTTGCATCTCTGATATATATTTCTGTTATATTATTGAATATATGAGATATCACTGTACATTTATTTATTATATCTCCGTTCTCACTTCGTGCCGAAAATAATCTGGATCAGTGGTATCAGAGCAGGTTTCTCTTGATCGTTTTTCAATGCATGTCCCCGATGAGGTCCAAGTATAGCAAGTTGGGTCTCGAGCTTGAATCTCTTGAGGACAATCGCTCTCGCACGCCCAAGAAACCCTCCATGGCGGAAGAAAAAAAAAACGACGTGGCAGAATATTCTATTAATTTGTTGCTTGAGCAAGCTCTCACGTGATTGAGGGACAAAATGATGGAGAATTTTGCCCACATCCTTCAACGCCTGTCAATAACAATAGGCACGTATTCATCAAGCAACCACTTTGGAGGCACATCGCCTTTCAAGGTACAAGTTAATTTTGATATTCTCGTATTTGAAGGAAAGATAGATGTGGATGCCCTAGACAAATGGTTAAATCTGCTAGAAGGTTATTTCTTTGTTCACAATTTTCCCAACAGGGAAAAAATCACCTTTGCAATCCTTAAGGCTCTCCCCCATGTCAAACATTGGTGGGAAAATTACTGGGAGCAAAGTTCCACGGAGTTTGGAATATATGAGGTTGAGCCTACTTGGGATTTTTTTGTGGATGCAGTCAAGGAACAATATTATCGTGTTGGCAACTATGAAGACTAGTACATGAGATGGACCACACTAGGTCAAGAGAGGGGCCAAGCAGTGTCAGAGTTCACCAAAACCTTTCGCACCAAGTTGGGTATCAAAGAATCTGAGCGACATTTGGTTCTGAAATACCGTGGGGCTCTACACAAATACATCCAAACTGAAAAGGATTTTCAGGACATCTCATCACTCGGTGCTCCCAATCGATGTTTTGTTAAAATTGAACAGAAATTTAAGCACCAGAACAAGCGGGAGTTCGGGTCTGCAAATCCGCAACAACCAAAGAATGGTAAAGACAACCCTAACAACCAACCTTCATAAAACCAGTCCAAGCCACAGGAAAAGAATGGTAACAGAAAGATGAAGAACGACATTCGAAAATAGTGTGATTTCCACAAAATCCCCTGGAACAACATCGATCAATGTCGCTCAAAACAGTCATCGGTGGTCAAGATCAAAGACAAGGAGCCGAACCCTGATTCAGAATCCGATTAAGAAAATACTGATAGAAGACAGATCATCGATGCAAACCCCACTGTTATTGTCGCGACTGCAACAATTCAACCAGAAGAACTAACAAAAATTGAAGAGGGGGAGCGCTTTTTTCATTCACGAATGTGGGTGAAGGGGACCCCGCTATATTTTATTATTGATAGCGGAATCCAGAAGAACCTCATATCAGCAAAGGTCGTCAAATAGTTGGGATTGTCAACAACACCACACCCGCAACCATACAACATCGGGTGGCTTCACTAGGGACGAGATCTCTGTGTCAGCCAGTAGTGTCGATTGTCATATGACATCCAACCCTTCAAGGATGAGGTATTATGTGATGTTACCCCATTGGTTGTCTGTGATGTTCTCTTGGTCCAACCATATATCTGGAAGTGTCATGTTGTTTATGAGTCTCGACCCTGTAATGTCATTGTTACTCTGGGGGGTCATCTTTACATAATACCAGAGGTAGTTCCAACTATTGTCCTACCTAAATAGTGCCGCAAGGTAGTATCTCATACTACAAAATTCAGCTTCTTCACAATCTATCAAAAGGTGAACAAAAGGACACTGCAACCACTACAGTCTCGGACCAAGCACCTTCTATCCAACATAAGAAGGTTGACAAGGCTGCAGAAAAGTGCAAAGATTCCTTTTGCACACAGTCATCTCATGTAGGTCAACTATATGAATAGACTCATCCCCGCCAACAAATGGTTTGTGATAGCCTTCAACAAACTAAGCAAAACAACTTCTCCAACAAGGAAAGCAACTCACCAAGGTTCAAGTTCAACAAACGCTTCCCCCTCTCCCCTGGGAACTCAACGCAATGGAGACCATTGCTTCCTAAGGAGGGAGGATTGATCCAAGTGGATATCGGTGGCCACCCACGTATTCCATTGGCTCGAAAAACAATCTTCCACCTTGGTAGTTTTTCTTTCTAGTTTCGGGTCCTAAACTTTCGGGCTCCAAAGAAAACATGTTGTCCAAAACTTTTTTAAGTCNGATCCAAGTGGATATCGGTGGCCACCCACGTATTCCATTGGCTCGAAAAACAATCTTCCACCTTGGTAGTTTTTCTTTCTAGTTTTCGGGTCCTAAACTTTCGGGCTCCAAAGAAAACATGTTGTCCAAAACTTTTTAAGTCAACTTTCATCAACAATAAATAAAATAAAACTCACAAACCATATTTTCCACTCTGAGATGCAATCTTTCCTTGATTGTTGTTGTCACCCTTCGATTTCTCTGAAATTTTCTTTGGCTGCACTGAGCCTTTAGGCCTAATCTCGTTGATCACATGAGAACAATCATCCCTCAAATGCATCCGAGAAGACACAGATTTATCAGAGCCATTGGAGGGTGAGGAAGGGGCAACAATGGCTTTTCCTTTGTCAAGGGCATGGTGGGCCTCAGTTTTCAACCTTTTGTTAGCATGAGAGGACTGAACTGGTGAGTGGACAGGTGCAACTTGGACAATCTGGTTAATAAGAGGGGGAGCATGGAAGGTCAATTTGGGCCGACCATGATGTTGGGAGACTGTCGGGTGAACAATCTCTTGCCATCCGTCATTTTTGGGAACCTCGAGTTGCAATGAGAAATGAGGGGGCACGGGAATACCAAGGGCTTGTAGAGCTTGGAAGGGAGGCCTTTCAAACCCAGGTTGGACCACTCCTTGCCCAATCCAATTGAAAAATCTAGTCTGAAATAACTGGCCTAACTCTTGTGAGTCAACATCAAAGTGTATGGAGAATCTTAGCCTTCTTGGGCCTCTGTTTCAATTACCTTTCCCTCGGTTGCCTCTGCCATGGCTACCTCGGCTGAAAAAGATCTTTCTTGCATGCATGATTGATTAGAAAATAGTCCCTTTAACAACCATACATGATAAATCCTTAAAAATATGAAATAGATTTTGGCTCGGCAACATATCAAACCCACATAATCCAATCCATACAAATTGTTTAAATGTTGTCGATGAGTAGGGGGTGAAAAAAGGTTCTGGGATATGCGAGGGGTTTGTATTGAGTGAAAAATGATAAGATGAGAGGGAAAAGAATCATGGTTACTGATCAAAGACAACAAACAATCAACTGTAATATAAACCAAAGACCATAAAACTGTGTTCCAACCAAGAAACTGCGATTTCAAACTGTTTCAAAATATAATTCTCTTAACTGTAATTAAATTTTAAGAACAGGGAGTGAAAAATGGATGTGGGAAAGCGAAGGGGTTGTAATTAGCGAAAAGCGAAGTAATGGTAGGGAAAGAGAATGGGTATTGTTCATAAAATTAATTAAGTAATCCATAAAATCATTCCATATAAGTTTAAAAGATCCAACACCAACCAAAATGACCATTGTGCCAAAAGAACAACTATTGTGTAAAATTCAAACAATTTTGTGCATTAACTTGCTCATTGTTCGCAATCAATCTGTAACACAGTCTCATCAAAACAAGACAATATGCATTCCACAACAATATGTAGAGGAGTTATGTCTCTTCTCATTTATCCATTTAATCTCTTAAAACAATCCCCAAATGAATAATCAGTCACTTATTTATACTCTGTCTAGTATCAACTCATCAACCAATGCCCATGAATTATTTCAATCATCAAATACAGACTCAAAAGTCATGCCCGATTATGTCCTTCTATTCATTTAATAATTAAATTGCAATGGGGTTAAACTCTCACGGAACCTGTGTCTATCTCTGCAACGATGCATGATATTCATTAATGCATATAACGGATAGCCAAATACAACCATCAATATTTTAATTGCAACGATCCTGACTTGCCACTTAAACACACAGATATCAATCACCATTTTAATTCATACTATGCTTGGAATACACAGACCATTCGACAAAACGCAGAGTATTTCTGTGACTGTACAGGTCCAACTACTCTAAATCTAAACATCCATAATGTTGGGCTATCGATTTATATAATGAGGTAGCAACAATAAGCCTGATCTCATCTCATAACTTGACCAAATTTGCAACAAAACCATTTTGTTTAAAACCCGTGACCATCTCTGATGGCACAATCAATAATATGCATAGCATATACAGTGGATGGCCATACCATAATCATCACGATTCCAATACTCCCATGGAAATTAAAACACACAGTCACAGTAATCATTAATTCAACCCAACATGTTGTAGGAACGCCACACATACCCACGCATCATGCAAGAAGTATTGTTGTGACTTAACCAATTAAAACTAATGTTGGGTCAACAATTCAATAATCATAATGTAAAAGACAACGACTGTATATTCGATCCCATTTCCCCAATCAACCAGTTAACAATGTTGATCTTATCAATTAGATTGTTATAATAACCAATTGCAGTGACCAAATACCAAAAAACACCACTGTCAACATAATCGACGGGGCGAGCCAGTAATCAAACATTGTCGACAACACACCACCAATCCGTAAGCATCAATAGTATACCCGACAGGACATACGGTTCCCTCTTAACGAAAATCGGGCTTAAGAAAACAAGGGTTCACTCTGTGGACCAACACAGGGAGACTGGTGTCGACTCCCATCATCGGGTGAGAATCTTCGAGACCAACAGTGCACACACAGGGTATACCACCAATAACTTTGCAGAGAGGGTGACAGTTCACGAGATAGGAGAGAGTTTGAACAGAGGAGCCAAGGCTCCATTTTGGCCTTGTAACAATACTTAGAACACACAGGGTATAACCCTCGTGGCTCTCCCAATCAACCAAATAACAATGTTGAGATAAAACAGAGCCGATAAAAATCAATGTAACCCACTACGCAACCATCGGTAGCATGAACAAACCCATTCCCAAGTGAAACAATGCACAGTGACATCAGGCGTTTGAAACCCAGTAAACCCCATAACAACGAACCACTGGGTATGGTGATACGAATGCGTGGAGACAGCCAGTCAATCTAGACCAAATGAAACCCTCCAACTAAAACCAACAAGGATGATAGAGAGCATTTATGGCTGCTAACACTCAAAATGACCAATAACATTGTGACTTCAAACCTTATTGCAATGAAAACCACCAATGATTCATTCCAGAAAATATCACAAATTTACACAGTTGCCAGACTTAAGGAAAGCACAAACCCATACATCCCGAGCCAATATCTATTTCATAACCAGAGCATATTCATGGATGGCAAAAAGGCATACCTGTAACCAAAATCACCTTAAAAACGCGATCTTGGCCGAGCGGTTCTTCCTCTGCTTGAAAGTCGGAACCTAACCACAACAAAACACAATTGAACAATATCCAAACTAGGGTGGTGACCAGTGGAAGGAGTAGGAGTGATGTGCAGTAAATGCACATCGCCTCCACCCTCAATTCATTCAATTCCTTAGTACACGCCAACCCACTAATCCATTAATTCATTCAATCGAACCATGCATCGAAACCAACATCCACTAATTGTCAAGAGCGCCACCCTCATATCATCTTACCATTTCCAAACTATACAATAATGTATGTCAACTATATAACTCAATAAATTGCATACCTATTGACTTGTTAGCTAGGATTAACAACGACCATTCTAATTTCAATGCATGTATTGTAGCATAGTAGCATAGTTCAATCTTTTCTTTTGGCATTTGTTTATATTGTTTTTGCCTCTTTTCAACTGCTCTTATGTATTGTTACTAACATGTCTATTGTGCAGGTATCAAAGTAACGAATCCAGGAACATATAAAAATGGTAGCAATGTATAACATAGGCCATAGTAACATGAAATTATAGCTTGGAACAAACATAACATGCCTTACCCATCATTCACTTGTCGCAATTATAACCAACACATAACAAGCCTTATCATTTCCAATAAAATCCAAATTTCATCAATGACGTAGAACCATGTAACCAGTGTCGAACAACAACATAAACATGAAATAAGAACCAGATCTGATCTCCCAATCTACAAGGGGGTCCCACCTACTAGTATTATATATCTCATTAGCTTATAATTATTAGGCTTAAGTAATACTTTGCGAGCAAAAATCCTCGTTGTGATTTTAATCGTCAACACGGTGTTGTAGCAATATTAATAAGCACCGGTGTGTTTGTGTTATTACTACGCATCGGGGTTGTTATGTTATTGATAAGCACCGATGCTTGTTTGTTACTAAAAAACACCGGTGCTTTCTATTTTTAATGCACCGGGCGGTTTTTCCAAGTAATGCACCGGTGCATATTATTTTATACAACATCGATGTCTTCTTATTAATAACGCACTAATGTGTTCTAAGAAGAAAGCCCCAGTGCTTAATTAGTTTTAAATCTACCAATGTGTTTTACTTTAAAAGCCTCAGTGCATATAAGATAAACGCCCCAATGCTTAAATAGTTTACTGCCCCGGTGCTTGAAGATTTTACTGCCCCGGTGCTTGATTTCCAGTGTACATCACTGGTGAGGTAGGTATATGTACGCATCGGTGCTTGTTCCTCATAAAAATGCACCGATTTGTAAACATCCGCTAACACCTCCAGTCGCCCAGATTTTTTTAGTTATAATCAAGTTTTGTTATAGTATCCACAAAAACATCCTCTATCAAAAACAGATGTTGTAGCGGAGATTTTTTTGACAATTTTTGTCAATTTTGTAACACTAGAAACCTCCACTATAACCTCTGCTAAAAGGTCTTTTCCTTGTAGAGTTGTATTCCCTCCAAAATACCAACTATTCTATTTGGTTAGTGGTAGTGATTAATAACAATATCCCCCCATGGTTTTCCATGAAGAATGAACATCTTATGTTGGCTCTAATGGTCCATGGTAGAAGGCAAGTAGAAGAATGGATGTCCACCTCCAACCATTGATCGATGAATTTAAGCAATTATGGGAATGGATACATGTATATGATTTATTAAGACCCATCCTGACATAGAGGTATTTTACATTGTATGACATATGTGCATACACCATGTACAACTATCCAGCAGTAGGAGTTTGTTTTGTTAAGCATGTTGATTGATTTGTTTATAACTGTAAAGTTATTTGACATACTTAATTTGGTGCAACTATTTTCTTTGGCACTAACATGTTTCATATACAATAACATCACAGGTTTTGTAACAAAAGGGAATCGTGGATGTAAATGTTCTGGACCTTCTATAAAGGCCAAGTGGTTCAACCACCTACAAAAAACAATGTATGACTACTCAAGGGTATTCCTTCTAGAAGACCACCGTTATAGAATAGCTATATTTTCTTTCAATGGTAAACTAGGGAGAACTTGAAGACCTGAAATATCATCATCGACATATTGGCTTAGGGCATATGACATATGAGGAACCTATGCTCGATGATCCTGAATTTTTTCACACCTATGATGAGAAAATGTTCACTGTGATGAAATTCCTCAAATACAAAAAATAAACATTGGATAAGAAAAGAAAGTAGAGGAGAGGCATGCATCTCTTGGTCTTTTAAAGAAGGTGATGTCTTGTGGATTTTGAAAAAATATGATATTTTTCTAGTGAAGGATGTTATATTGAGCGTGAAGGAGCCTTCTTTATCTGGGTCGACTCTTTATCACGGGTTTTGTAACAAAACGGAATCTTCGATGTAAATGTTCTGGACCTTCTATAAAGGACAAGTGGTCCAACCACCTACAAAAACCAATGTATGACTACTCAAGGGTATTCCTTCTAGAAAACCACCCTTATAGAAGAGCTATATTTTCTTTCAATCATAAACTAGGGAGAACTTGAAGACCTGGTATATTATCATCGACATACTGGCTTAGGGCATATGACATGGAGAAGGAGAAGGAAATTACATTGTTCAATTCATATGGGGAACCTATGCTCGATGATCCTGAATTTTTTCACACCTATTATGAGAAAATGTTCACTGCAATGAAAGTCTTCAAAAACAAAAAATAAACATTAGAGAAGAAAAGAAAGTAGAGGAGCGACATGCATCTCTTAGTCTTCTAAAGAAGGTGATGTCTTGTGGATTTTGAAAAAAATATAGTCTTTCTCTAGCGAAGGATGTTATATTGAGCATGAAGGAGCCTTCTTTATCCGGGTCGACTCTATGATGTTGCTTCACAAT
The DNA here is from genome assembly GCA_010110895.2 of Picea sitchensis. NCBI lineage: Eukaryota > Viridiplantae > Streptophyta > Pinopsida > Pinales > Pinaceae > Picea > Picea sitchensis. The sequence goes on along the minus strand of SNQJ01S0205470.1, from coordinate 1,384 downwards.
AGAAGAAATTTTTTGGGCGTTGAAATTACATGACCATTTGAAGCTTCTAAAGGTATGTATGTGGATTACATGCTTTTTTTTTGCAGTGTAGGTTATAATATGTTATGCACTCACATTTTTATGCCACTTAATTTTGTATGTATTCATTTTTAGTACCATTATCCTTTGCTCGTGTGCAGTTGTGTGAACCATGACTTCCCCAAGGACTTGCGACATGCCATATCTAGATTATTTACACTTGTATGTTGGATTACACAAAGTATATTCACATTGCTAGAATTTCATGATTGTGTTAAGAGATAGCTGAGATTATTTGTTTATTTGAGAAGGAATTGCCCATAAGTTTCATGGACTTGCAAGTCTATCTTCTAATTAACCTAGCTAACAAGGTTGAATTAACCAGGGTAGTCTCATGTTGTTGGATGTTCATCTTAGAAAAGTACATGAAAAGGTTGAAGGGGATTGTTCAACAAAGGGCGCACCCCAAGGGGTCTATGGTGGAGGGGTACATAGTATATGAGTCAATACATTATGCTAGTGATTTCTTCAAGCAAATCAATGACACTAGGTGTAGTGGTTTTGGATGACCAATGGGATGAGGACAAAGGGAAGGAGAGATACTCTAAATGAGCAGAAAAAGGTGCATGATAAAGAGCAAGTCACTTATCTTTTGTCAAATTTCTATGGAGTAAATTTTTATACTAAACTCAATAATATATATTTGATCTCACACTATTCATTTTGATTTTCATGAATACATCAATGTTGACAGGGAAAAATGCCCAACATCAACAACAAGGGTTATACCCAGAAGAGATGCCCAATTAGACTCTCTCTTGTTTGGTGTAGGAAAATTCATCCAGATCTTGGCCCTACAACCATTACCATTTAGTGTTTTACCCATTGCGTCCTAGTCCAATGTTTAGGATTTTCAAATAAAATAAATGGAAATTCCACTGACTAATATGCTAATGCAAATCACGAGGTTTAAACCAATTGAAACAAACACTATGAATACAATACAATTGAAACATATCCAATTAGTAACAAGGACTCAGTTCATTATGCTAATTATTACATAAATCTAATGTAACTAACAACTAGTTAGTTACAGGATTGCAAGAAAGGTTCTAGGGAACCTAAATTCTACATTCATGGTTTTGATTCCTAAGCAAAATTTCCAATAGAATTTTGATGGGTTTACACCAATTTCCTTATTTAATTGTGCATACAAGATTATGTAATTGTGCATACAAGATCATGTCCAAAGTCGTAACTATGAGGCTTAAGCCCCTTCTATCTAGATAGATCTCTCCGGAACAGTTTGGTTTTTTAGAAGGGAGGTTGATTCATGAAGTTATAGGTTCAACCCAAGAAGGTATAC
>SNQJ01S0205469.1:0-11489 GCA_010110895.2 Picea sitchensis | reverse complement strand
CTTACTTAAGAACTGGACTAGAAAACTAAAGAAGAATAAAATAAAATTTTGATGTATAACAATTTTATAAGATAGATCGATGTATATTATATAGCTAGTATATTTGTAACATGTTTTGGATGATAAATATGATTTATAAAAAACAGTTTTATGACATATGCATTTGAATGATAAACATCATTTATAGATTTACAATCGCTTTTTATCAATTTTGAATATTTTTAATGCACATTTTTTATTAGAATATGGAGTGGGTATTGGGGAATTGAGAGCAATGTGAGTGGGGGGGGGGAGGGGCCATAGGAGCTTCCACCTTCACGTGGTTGGCCCTGTTCAGTAGAGAAAAAATTATTGGAGTCGTTTATTCTTGGAGAAAACCTCTCTCAATCCAATGGAGCAACACCATAGTTAATGTTGACTTTGTTGTTGCTCCTTCAGATTGAGGGAGGTTTGCTCCAAAATCAGACGGCTCCAATAAATTATTCTCGAAACCATGAGGATCTTATTCATTTCATCGCATATGATATGCATATTCCTTCGATATTAGTGTTCGTGATATGTGATTCATCATTGCTGAATGCTTACATGTTTAGAATATTAATCGCAATGAATATTTCTACATTTGATCAAGTTGATTAGTTAGTTATCAGTATAACTATTTTTTCTTGTAGTCTTGTGTGCACAAGTTTTTGCAGGTTTTAGAAGAAGAAATCAAGAATAAGTGAAATCACTTCAAGCTATGGATCTACTTCAAACATAGGACCTTAGGTAAGTTCATCATGTTTTCTTTCTCAAAAGTCAGTTACTTTGATCAGATTAGTTACAGATTCTTTGATTATCATTATTATTATTTGTTACATATAAGTAAAGTCATCTTGTATGATTCTCCTCATTAATGATGCCATCCAACCTAATATCCTTCAAGCTATATTGAACCTTTATAAATGCCTCCACCTCTAACATATAACTAACACACCCATATATAGGTTGTAAAATATTCCTTCTTGATGGTTTTATAAATTACTATTTGTACTCCTCGTGAATCCCTTCAACTACATTGCACACCTTCATGTGTGAAACCTTCTTTTATGCATCCTACCCTTGAACCTATTTATTGTGCACCATCCTTAGTTATGCCTTTCCCAACCTTCATTTGTGTTGACTTCCCCCTACATATCTTGTTTGGATCATGATCATTTCTACCTTGCACACATATGTCAAATCTAGCAAATGTTCACACATACGCTCCTTTTGTGCATAGATGCACAAATGCCTTTTCTCCTATCAACAATTCTCTTGTATCAAATTCTCCTTACCAATAAAAACTCATGGGCCTAAGTGATTAGAATATTTAAGCTAAAATACATGTGATGCAAAGGAAATTTTCGTAAATGTCATCTCAAATGGCCTCACCAATCTCCTTGACTCGTTGAAGATTATGGGCATAAATGGATAACTTGTAAATGGAAATAAATACAGACACACACTTATAACCTAGATCTATGTTGAACTCCTAAGTAACAATAGCTATCACCTTTGACAGTCTTGATTGATATTAGTCAATGTTTGAGGAGCTCAAAGAGAAAGGTAAGGTACCTATATATTAGTGAGTTGACACCCCTATGGGTAGGGAATTCCTTTCCTTGAGTGATAGAAAAATTGTACTAATGGGATGCTAATCGGTTTTTACTATTCATCCCCTTTTGGGGGACAATGATTTGGAGAGTGTTATGGATCATTGAATTTCTATGAGTAGATGAACTAGGGAGTCAAATATTTATAAGTTGTTAATGCAAGCCTCCCAATGCACAATGACAACATGGGTATCTAAATAACATGACCTTTGAGCCATGATCTTATCTAGATCATAATTAGATGTATTTTAACTCTTAATAGTTTCCTAATAGCATAATATAAATAGTTGTTCTGCTATCCTAAACAATTTTCCTAAGGCGAGGTAAAACTTGTAAATTTTTACCTAAAGCTTGCTCATTTTTATTCATATTTTGATTTCATCTTTCACTTGTAAAGTTTTGATAACTTTGGGGCAAGGCTAGGTAAAAATAGTCCAACCTTTTTCATAATGTTTCCAATATTTCAAGAAATGTTATGAATGTAATCTATAGATTATTTCATTTGAGGAAGAAATAAAAACATAGACTTGGTCATATTTGTTGTATTTTCATCACTTTTTAAAACTTGAACATCCTTAATAGGTTATGTGTAGTATATGACATAGGTTGTCAATAATATTAAGTCTTGTATTCAATGTGTTTCAAGTTGTATCTCTTATGACACATGCCTCCGTAAATTTTCATATATGTTATGATGTGTAGCAAGTACAAAAGAATTATGTTTCTATGGGGGACATATAGTTTTGGCGTTGATGTATTGAAATGACCCTTCATGGCTTGATTTTCCCCCTTCCTAAAGTTCAACACTAATTAAAAAACGTTATGCTATGTTGGATATTTTATTTTTATGCATTATGATTGGGTGTTAAGATGATGACATATGCCTTAGGGATCTATAGTTGAGAGGGGTAGCGGGAAATGATAATCCACATTAACTACGATGAAATAATTAAGTTGGTGACTCAAGTAATAATTAGTTTATCGATTATGTATTTGTCAGATATGTGATCAATTTGAAATAGTAGTTTATCATATTTTGTGTGGGTTCATGTTCATTCCTTTAATGCAAATATTAATGTATGTATTGAAGTCTGATCCATAAGGAAGGAGAGTGTAACATGAGCAAGGTGGCTCTATCTTGCATTGCATCAAGTGATTTCCTCTATAATTTTTTCCTTCCATTTGATTAAATACCGTTTATATGGCATACCATGTGTCTTGAAAACCATCTCACCTATCACTTCATTAAACTATTTTTTCTTCTTCTTGGGAATATGGTTGCATTAATCATATTTCATGTCTCCCCTAGTGCATAATATTATGTCACTTTGTAATCTTAGATATTCTTCATATTGAATATCAATAATTGTCAAATTCTTTAGGCAATTCCACCTTGTAATGCATTAGATATTTTGTTAATCTTAATCTCATTTTTTTAAAATACTCATATCTCGTCTCTCTCGCGATGAATTTTCTTGTAGATGGTATTGATAATTCTTTGATGGTAATGAACTTCGTCGCTTGGATTTGTCTCACTAGCGATGACCTAAGTTCGTCTTGCCGCGACGACAACTTTCGGTCGTCTTTCGTGCGGCGACAACTTTCGGTCGTCCTTCGTGCAACGACATCTTTAGGTTGTCTTTTGTGTGATGACCTATTTCAGTCGTATTTCATGTGATTCCATATTTCAGTGGTATTTCATGTGATGACATCTTTCGGTCGTCTTTCCTGTGACAAAAAAATTCAGTCGCCTTTCATGCGATGAGATCTTTCAGTCGTCTTTCGTGCGACGACAACAATACTACATTCTTAGGTCATCTCATACGCGACGATATCCTTTGGTCATCACAATTTACAAGACACATGATACGACGTTTTGGGGGTCCAAGATTCGTCACCATATCCACAACAAAACATCGTGCGTGCAACTAAATTACCATCGCAAAATGACCCAAATTTACTAGTGACACAATATGCAAGTAAAATACTTGGAATATGCAACGACCACCTTCAAAAATTCATATCCAAGATGATGCTAGACCATAATATGAAGCTCAAGTGAAGATCCTAGATGGATCCTCCTCCTTGTCGAACTACGGTGGAAGTTGAACCACCGAAACCAAACTCCAATGGAAGGGTTTTGACAAAACCCTTACAAAAACCTTGGATCATAAGAGCACTCCAATAATATATCAAATCAAAAATATAATGAGAAAAATAGAGCACTACCCTTCCTTTTATTCTCCTTCACTATGCCTTCTAGAACTTTCTCCTTTTGGCCAAATCCACATGACCCTTATTCCCATTTTAATATTCACTTAAAGATTAAAAGTCACTTTTGCTAATGTTTAAGTAACTAATATATAAAAGTTACATTATTACTTTTTTATTTAAATGTCACTTTAGAATTATAACACCTCCTAATAAAGTGACATCAAATAAATTATAACACCTCCTAATAAAGTGACATCAAATAACCCCATTAGTCCCATTTTCTTTAGTGACTATAGCCTATGGGAGTCAAATAGGCTACTAAGTCATCATCCATCATGATCAATTAGAATGGGACATTACAGTCCTCACTGCTAGAAAATTTCCTTCACTGACAATCCTCGAAATTCATCTCCAAATGCAAAACAAGGGAACCCAAAAATGGGAACATGATAGTCTTCCCTTCGCAAAGATTGTTTTTCCTCAAGCAATTCCATCACACCTATAGGAACAACAATTTGAACCAAACTGAAACTAATAATGATCCTCGTGTCTCAAACCAATCTAAAATATGCAGAGCACCTACCACCCACAATATTGTCTTTCAACATAATAACAAAAGGGGTTTTATGAAGGCCACCGATGAGTAGAGAAATCAGATACTCTGAAAACTCATTCCACCCTTCATAGAATATCCCATCTAGTAAACCAATCCACTACTCCATAGGCTCCTGAAAGTAACATCTGGCTCTCCCATCTGTACCAACTATCAAGTTGTCAACCCATAGAATCCTAGGGTCCCATGTTATCACCAGAAAGGATCCATCATGCTGACACTATGCCACTTTGATCATAAATATCTGATCCTCTTTCCTAGAATGCATCCTCCACTCCTACAACCACAAGTTGTAATGCCTCAAATAATCATCCCCATTATAGAGGATCATATCCTGCCAATGTATCTCAATGAAGTCAACCAAACTAGCTCTAAAAAAAGAAATCTTAGAGAATTCTATGTGGTCACAAACTAATAGGGACTCAATGAGACCTAATCTCCAAGTATCAAAGGGAAAATACCTAATACTCTAGAACCTCTAGCCTACTACAATCATCCAATCATCATCCGTAAAATATCCTAACACATCATCCAAAAAGTCCCTCCATGTGAACCTCTCTTGGACCGACCTATAAGTGGTAAAGTCACTAGGGTCCCAAAATAACCTGTATGATGTGAAACACCCTCTACTCATAGCCCTAATATTGAAGGCTGTAACACAAGAATCCACCTGACTGCCCCTGATAAGCCAAGGAATCAGAAGTTGCACAAACTTGACCAACTCCACAGAAGACCACTCCTTCAAGCAACCAAACTTGCGCATCCCAAGAGTAAACTCTAGAAAGAGAAAAAATGACCATATTATCTATATCAACTCTCAAACACTGTGGTTCAGGGTCCCAAGATAATCTCCGAGAGGAACCATCATATTGGTGTTGCACCCCTTTGATCATAACTATCTAACCACCATGCTTAAACTGTGATCTCCTCTCCTAGACCCCCAATATGAAATCCATGAAAGGAGTGAAATCGCTATCCTAGATCATGCCTTGCCAAAGAATCGTAGTGAAGTCAAGGTCTGCCAACTCACAGATAGTGAGGGAAAATATACCCCGCCATATAGAACAAATCTCAACAACTCCTATCACAACATCCCCACGATGATGCAAACCAATCACTAACATGATCCTATCGGTCATCCTCATTATATGAAGTAGTATATCACTCTAATGAATGCTAGGGTCCCACCACCAAATTGGGATTCCACCACGACCAATGCCTGCATGAAACTTTATGACTTGATCCAATGGAGTCTCAATCTCCTCTTGTGCACTCGAGGCACTGATTAGATGGTCCAAATGAAAAACCTTTGTCATGGCCACAATGCCACCTATCTCATCCAATTGAATCAGGTGAACCTCCCATGTTCTACTTCATATAATGAGGGCATCAAATAGTTGCAATAGATGCCTCTTCCACTGCCAGCAAGACTGGAAAGTGACTAGTGCATTGGCCAACCCCAAGGGAATGACCAAGAAATCATAATGAAGTTTGTAAGCATACATGTGTCTATCATGGGAACCCATAGTCCCTGGCCCTCATATGATGATATCCCAGATGAATATTGATCATTGATGGATATGATGCTCTAGGAGGCTCACCCATCCACTCAACGGTCCTAGGTAACCTCAACTTAATGGTATTCCTAAAGACTCTATTAGGAGGTTTCCCTGGCGAAAACACCCCACAACTCCATTGTACACTACTGTGTGCCAATGCATATCTTTGCATACTATTGCCTATCACTAAATTTTCATATACCATCATGTATCTTGTAGGCGTTATTGTATATGCCACTTTACTAATGTCGCATGTATCTTAGAGCATGCCCATGTTTGTCATATACCTATCCACCCAATCCATGGATGCATATATTTCCTTGCATGTTGGTCCACAAGGAATGTGCTAAACTACATCCTCTGTAGCTAATCCACGAGTCTTTAGTGGTCTCTCCAAAAGAAACAACTCATGGGCCCCACAATGCAAATCATAAGAATAGTCAAAACCCTATGTATCATACCTCTCCTCAATCACTTTCAACTCTAGATGCTCCTCATGTGGGATTGTCACAAAGGCTCCTCCCTCAAATCATGGGTGCCACTCACTCCCTCATGTGTCACGGTTTCCCAAGATGATGGAGTCTTTGTTGTAAGTGATGAAGAGTGTGCCAAAATAAACTAGTAACAAATATCCTCAACCTTCATTTCCATGTCTTCAATAAAATTGAGAGAAAGGTCCCTATCCATGAACAACTACAACTAATTTGATTTCATCTTCTCTAGTGCTTCTTTGATGATGTGTAATTGGGTACTAGTTACTCCACCTGCAAATCCTTTTTGTCTCTCCTCCATCTAATTTTTCCACATAAGATATTCAATGAATCTATGAACACCATCTTCCCTTGTCAATAATTGTACAATCCTCTCTTCTGAGACCAATAAATAGTCCTTCAAGTCCTGCATTGTTGAAGGTCTTTCTTCATATTCATCATAGTGGCATGGGTTGTCCCACCATTGATTTTTTTTTTTTCCATTATAAGAACACTACCCTCATCATTATGGAAATCATAAATGGGATATGGTGTTGAATCCTCATCATGCATAGGTGCTATCATGCTTGAACCATCCTCATCATAAGCATCATACACAGAGAAAGATGTTGGATCTGCAACATTGGTTGATTGGAACATTTCCTCATAGTCATCATAAGTAGGACAAGATGTTTCCTCCTCATATTTCACTGATTTGAAAAATTCATCATAGGTATACCCATCCAATCATTAGTATCATCGGCCTCATTGGTTAGTTCTAATGGTGTATCGTAGTCTATTGTTTTTTCTTCTTCTATGCACACATCTTCAACATGGCTAGATGCATGCTCCTTCACATGTCCTTCATGCTCATCACTCTTCAATTTTTTCCATGTTCCTTTAAAGGAATCCTCATCCAAATCCTTGGGCCAACTTTCGTACTTGATGGTGTAAAAACCTCGAAAGGAGAAAGTTGCACATATCTCCTTACCCAATGCTAGATACTTTCAGTAGTAAGGCATGTATTTAATTGTTACTAGCTCCCTCTTTGTATTCATCTTTTCTTACCTTTGTATGTACACAATCTGATTTTCTTCCCACAATTACCTTAGTTTGATAGCTTAGACATTTTTTCAACAATTTGTATTCAAGCCCTTTGTCAACAGTGCGTGTATAAGTATCCCCACCTACTGTTGTCCAAATTTCCCTTCTCTTGTATCAATTTAAGTGTGTTCCCAGGTGGTGACTTTAGTAAAACACTTGGACAACACCCCCTTTTTACACTGTAAAACCCTCTTGTCATTGTTGTCATGAATTTGTGGTTGCTAGTTTGATTCATTCGAGTGTGTGAATTGTATGTATAGGGTTTGGTTATCAAACAAAATTTCACAGCATGTAAAACGTCTAGCAAAAATACAAGATAATCAACTATTATATCAGCCAAGCAACTCTACTTCTTTATTATGCCAATCTAAACTTATTACAAAACAAACACTCACAAATTTGGTTAGATTTAATGTCGGCCTGGCTAGAAAATACACATGTAATCAAGGGCACGATTTGTTGGTTGTAATGTAGTTCTGAAATGACTATTGAGATGGCCCTTTAATATCCACATGTTGATACCACAAGGATCGACCTCCTCCATAAGAATATTTTCCTCTACAAGAGAAATTTGGTCCCTCCTACAATATCAAATCATCCTTCCTAGAAAGATACATGTTCTCCTCATCAAAATTGACCTCCATGGCTAAGAATTCGGCTTGCATCACATTGAACTCTTCCCACAACAAGCGATTTGACCCATCAACAGGGAATTCGACTCAAAATGATGAAACTCAGCCTCTGTGGGATGAAAACGACCCAACATACAAGGGATACTTGAATCATCCAGAAACTCGACCTCCTGGATGATGGAATTCAGCCCAGCAAGAAGAAGAGAATTAGAACCAAGTGGAAATAAACCCTCTAAGGAAAAATGTAACCCTCTCCCAATGAGAATCAACCCTAACTCCCAGAGTCTCCAGCCAATAATGAAAATGTGGCCTCTCTTCACCAGGAATCGATCCTACTAAGAGAATGTGTCCCCCCCTTGAAGGTATTTTCCCCTTACATCCAAAATTCGACCCCGCTGAGAAATAAATTGGCCCAAAGACTATGAAACTCGACCCTACTATCAAAATTGTCATCCCAGCAAGAGAATGGAGACCTTACTTGGAAGAAAAATGACCCCTCAACAAAGATTTAGGTTCAACAATGGTAATACGGCCTCCCAACTATAAACTCATCCCTCTTGTTAGAAAATGGCCTCCATAATAAGAGATATCGATCCCCCAAGGAGGAAAATTAAATCAGTCGCCATAAAACTTGGCCTTGGTATCACTGTTTCCACTTAGGCTAGCAAGATCTCCATCTCTGATACCATTATGATCTTCTATGCATTTTTGTTGTTCTTGGTTTTCATTTTTATACAAATACTTTACACTCATTCTATTAAAAAACATTTTCGTCAAAAATATTGCAGGAAAAATAGATACACATGTAATAGAAGAGAATGATGGAGTATTATATTATGAGTGAAGATCTGAACACCACAATGAAAAATATCTAATGGTTTCTACAACAAATACAAATACATCAATGATAACACACAATATGCAAGTCAAAAACCTGGAATATTCCACGACCACCTTAAAAAATCCCTCTCCAAGATGAAGCAAAACCACAATATGAATCTCAAGTGAAGATCCTTGATGGATCCTACTCCTTGTCTAGCTAGGGTTGATGTTGCACCACCAAAATCAAACTCCAATGAAAGAGTTTTGTGAAAACCCTAACGAAAAGCTTGGCTCATAAGGGCAATCCAATAAGAGATCAAATCCAAAACATAATGACAAAAGTGGAGCACTACCCCTCCTTTTATTCTTCTTCATTGCCCCTTCTAGAACTTTCCCTTTTTGAAAAAATACACATGACCTGTTGAATAACTGAGAGAGGGGGTGAATCAGTTATTACTGTGGTTAAACTATTATGCCATTTTAAACTCTTCACAGAACATTCAATGACGATCATAATAATGCAGAGAAGTAAGCAATATAATATTAAACATCAATCACACACAAGAAATATACAGAGACAGATATTTCATGAGGAAACCCATAAAGGGAAAAACCTCTTCTTCTTGATATGATAAGTAATATTTATTTTATTTACATTATCATACTTGTGAGCTCCAACTCCTCTTGAGGCTACAACCTCTTTTTTGCAAGTTGCAACTTGCTGAGAGGACCAACTCTCTGTTTTCTCTAGCACCTACTAGAAGGAAGCACCAACTCCCTGGTTTCTCTGGAACCCACTAGAAGGAAGCACCAACTCCCTAAGTGTTCCAGCACCAACTTCCAGTCATACAGGCACCAACCTATATAACAGGGAACAACAGATCTCCCTTGCACCACCCTACCACCCTGGTTTTCCTGGCTACAACCAGATGGAAGTTACAACTCCCTGTGTTCAAGCACCCACTTGAAACTCTGAGGACAATAGTCCTCCCTAACACCTCCCAACCACCCTAAAATATAAATCTTTGCTTGCTTGAATCTATTACAGTGATACAATATTCATCAATGGCTTACTAGTCTCATCATTGTTTTGATACACTGCTCTCCTCTGCCTGCTTCAGTGTCCTCCTCCTCGCATCTTCATAAGATTTGTGTTCTTCTCTGTCTCTACATGTGCACCTCGACTTTTTCTACCTCTCTCATATATGCATTTATGTTCTATGTGTTATGCTTCTTCTGTGTGATTCAACAATTATACACAACCTGCTTTTACCTGCTATCATAACTCTCTGCAAAAGCAACCTCCTCTTCTTGATTTTGTGTATATTTATCATGCCCAGTCCTCTGCCAGATCATACACCTAACTCTTCGTCCCCTGTAGCGTTTACACTGAGTCTGTTCTTCATCCATGGTAATTATGCCAAGACTCTTTGGATTCTCTGGAAGCTACCATCTTTGACCCTTTTCCATCTGTCAATTGTCTTTATGATGAGTCTTCATACCACTATCAGATACCTCGAGACTCTTTAGCTCCTCTGACAATCACCTTGCAACTTCTTCGAATTCTCTGGCTAAAACCATCAGTGGTTTTTTGTAGTTACAATCAGTTCATCATTAGCAGTTATTGAGAGAACCTTCGAGTGCTCATCCCTTTGGCACTTTTTCCTTTCCTAAGAAAACTACACAGTGGGCGTTTAGCTTTTCTAGCTAAGCCCCTTTCTTTCACATGACCATCGGCGGTGACCATATGCCTAACCAATAGTCATTTCATGATTTCTCAATTCAGGTGATCAACTATGATTCACCTTGGTTTTCTCGACTCGTGAAACTCCAAAATGGAGCCTGGCACCGCTAGATCCTTCCCTTCTCTCCCACTGATGTGACCACTAGCTGTGATAAGGGGCCAAGCACAAGGGTGCTTCGTGATTTCTCATATCATGACCTCCTGCTGTAAGTTGCTTCCAAACTCACGATACGTGAAACTCTGAAATGGAGCCTAGCACCGTTGTCTCCTTCACTTCTCTTCCTCTGATGTGACCACAAGCTATGATCAGGGGTCAAGCAAAAAAGTTCTTTGTGGTTTCTCATATCGCGAACTCCTGTTGTGATTTTCCTCCAAACTCCCGATACGTGAAACTCCGAAATGACTTCATATCAGATCAACGATCGAGGTCTCTCTCTCTAATCGACGACTGCAATCAATATAGTGGACTCTGACTTCATATCAGATCAACGATCCAAATCCTTGGTGATCAGATGACCTAGATCATTTCACGACTTTGCATATCGTGAGTTCCTACAACTCTCACCTTTGAATTATCCAACTCACGAGTTAGTGAAATGTTGATCTCTTGCCATGTGTCCTCTGGATCCAACGACCCAGATCATTTCATGACTTTTCATATCGCGATTTCCTAAAACTCTCACCTTTGACTTCTCCA
>SNQJ01S0205468.1:0-16469 GCA_010110895.2 Picea sitchensis | reverse complement strand
AGCTCCGTCAAAAAACATCTTCCACACAGGGGAGCTCTGAGGGGAAATCGGATGATCAGGGCTGGGATGTTTTCTGATTAGTAAAGAGCTTTCAGGGGCGTCGGTAAGCTGCAGCAAACTAGACCCCAAGTCGGTGTCAAGTGAAAAGATGGGGTGATTGGTAAAGTCTGCTTCATCACTGAAAATATAGGCTAGCTGGGATTCTATGTATAATCTCCTTTGTTCCCCTCCAAAGACCAAAATGGTGGCATATGTGAGATCCATCTGTAGTGTCCCTCCAAGTTTTTTAATCCACGACCTAGACAATAGCATACCAAATTTGGGGGGAACGTCGGCTACCACGATATCCATGACCACACTTTTCATGGGCAGCTGAAACAGGGAAACCACCAGGTCTTTGATGACTCCTAGACACTACACTCTCCTTGAATCGAAAGAATATAAATCATGATAATTTCTTTTCACCTCCAGTCCCAATTCTTCCATGACTATTTTTGGCATAAGGTTATGGGAAGCCCCTGAATCCATGAGGCAGTTATGCAGCACTTTATCATGTATGTTCAGGGATGTGTAGAAAGGGGGGGATGAGTCATCTTTGTCTTCTACCATGGGGCCTAAGATGATGGATGGCTTCTCATCTTGAAGGTTTACTGAGTCAGAGGGGGGCTGGGGGGATTCAGATTGTAGCAACTTGGAGAGGGATCTTTTAAAATCTTCATTTTTAACTAGCTCTAAGAGGGGAACGGGGATCCTGATCTTTTGAATTTCATGTTCAAAATTAAAGGATGGAATGGGCTTAGGGGCTTCCCTTATCTTGGTGATGGGTTCTTTGACTGCTGGCAAAGCGCTCTGAGCTCTTTTATCTTTAGTAGTGCCTGCTGCAGATCTAGTAGGTTTTTCTGCTACGAGAGGCCGGTCTGGGCTGTCAAAGTCTCCTTCTCTCCTTCTCGACCTGAGATTATATCTGTTAGAAGTGTGATCGGCCCCTTGCTCTTTCCCCAACTCATGAATCTGAGTGCTCATCAGGGATTCTTCATATGCGAACTGCGTAAAATGGGGAAAAGGGGGAGTGTCTTCAATACAGTGAATCTCGGGGCCAAACTCGTCTATCTCCTCTCTTTCCTCATGATCAACTAAGTTGTTTTGGAGGGGGGGTTGAACCCTTTGATCTTCTCTGTCTTTTCCCCTTTGTTCCCTTGGGAAAACCTGAGGCATATTGTTAGCGGGTCGTCTGAAACCTCTACTATCAGTATTCTGGGGATTTCTGAACATGGGCTTCCCCTCTAATTCCCACCTCTCCATCTTGGCAGCAAGCGATTTTATTGCTCTAGCTGTCTCATCTATCCGATGGGGCAGGGGAGAGGAACTGGATGAAGAAGCTTCAAGCCTGTTCTTGGATGTATTTCTATTACCTGTGTTGCTGAGTCGGTTGACAGCCAATATGTTGGTTTCTACCTCCACGGCCGCATCTTGGATGTGGGTCAGTGTAGCAGCTCTTTTCTCCCTTAGCAGTAAGCAGAAATCAGGATCAAAAGTGTTGGAGTAAGTGATCTTTGTAGAAGCTTCGAAGGGGTATTCTGTTGTACATTTTATTAAATCTCTTGGAGAAGTCGGAGACAAACTCTCCTTCCTTTCTTTTCAACGACCCAAACTCTGTCATGTAATACATGAAATCTTTTTTATCTCCCCACTCTTTCAGAAATGTACTATCTAAAGCTTCGATCACATCAATAGATCCGGGAGGCAGGGCCTTGAACCATTTTCTAGCCTCTCCTTGGAGAATATGGACAAAAATCCTCATCCATACGTCTGCATGCATGATGACATTATCATCTGTGAAACTATAAAAGGCTTCTAGGTGTTCATCTGCAGTTACGTCCCCTTCACCCGTGAACTTGGGTAGTTGCTTGAGGTAACCATCTGCTGGGAGGGCGTTGAGGGGCTGAGGTAACACAAGGGGAGCATACCTAGCGGCTATAATAGCCTCCATCCCGGTCATAGGGGGATTAGCACCAGCCATGGGGATACTAGGTGGAGGAGAACTTGGAGGAGAAGGAGTTTGCGAAGGGGCTGCAGGAAATGAGTCTCGAAGTGGAGTAGGAAATAAGAGTGGGTTTAAGGAGAAAGATAACGGGCTCAAGTCAGCATGTGCTCCTCCTTGTGCAAGAGTGGGGAAATCTTCTGTGGTCGTGGGTCTACACCAAGGTACATCTTTAGAGGAGAGGGGAGTGGCAAGGATTTCTCCCTCCAATCCCAGACTAGGAGGGGAAAACTCAGCAGGAACACTCCCAAAATTCAGGAAATGGGAAACCTCTGAAGGAGGTCTATCAAGAAACTGAGGAGGAGGAAAAGGAGTTCTAACAAAAGGAGATGGCGGATTACCTGCTTCGACGGTAGAAGCTTCTTCTTCAGGGGCCTTTCCTTTTCTGAGAACCACCTCTGGATCAGTTACAGGTGTAGCCAAGGGCAGGTGTGGATGTGACCGCGTATGTCTGCCTCTGGAAGCCACAATTAAAACAAAAGGTTCACTCTAGTGGAGTCGTCACAATGGATTCACCAGGTGCACAGTAGCAATCTCAATAGTTCTGATATCTGATGCACCTTCAGAATCAGCTGATCATTGTCGTTCAAACCCGGGGAAAATATTCAATTTTGTCCCCGGCAACGGTGCCAGAAATGTTGGCGAAGGAAGTCACTCCTGGATTGCTTGCAGGAGCAGAGCCTGACACCCATCAGTTTTATGCCACGGTTGTTCATAGATGGGTGATCGAATGGCGGGAAACTCAAAACAATAGCGTTCTAACTCTGAAACTAGGCCAGGTATGCATGAGCAAGTGAGGTCTTGCGTAAACTTTAGACAGTGAGCTATAGTAAAGGGTGAATAGGTGGAAGAATTATATAAGAGAAAAGCAGAGGTCTATTATTAACATCGGTTTCTAACAGGCTGAGGAAGAAGATGTCCAAATGCAATATCATCTTACATTCAAACACAAGGCCAGAGAATGCAATAATGCAACAATAAATCATTTATCATAGCAGAACTGCAATAATTCGCACGAGTCGGTCATTCACGAACTCTCTTAGCATAAGATGAAAACTAGACGGAGTAAGAAGAACTGTCTGTCATAAAACAAGAAATCTCATATACAGATGCATAAACTGAAAGCTAGGATAGTTGCCAAAACATTATAGTCGGGAGCTCTTCTCTACCATCGATGATTACAAAATGGCAAAAATGCCTACATATACTCTTTCCTTCCTCTCGCCCAGTAGAGGCGTCTCATAATTTTCAATGGGTGACATCTCCTCAATTAAATCTTTCCTTTGTTCCCCTGTCATACGCTTCTTTAATTTAGCATGGTTCACGCCGTGGGGTAGCTGATCCCTTTGAATGTTGAATGTGTGCAGGTTCCTCTGGCGAGTTGAAGACTTGGCGTGGCCTTCCTGAAGAGAATCGGTACAGGGGACCCTCCCGGGTAGATTTTCGGTCAGGACCTCCATACTCTTCAATAAATCACTGAGGAGAGGCCTCAACCACCCTCTCTTCTCTGCATTCATTCCTGGCAGCTACTGGGATTTCACATCGAATCGGTGCCCAGAGAATGTAGTGCTTCCTCTCTTTGAATCTGAATTCGACGCCTTTGTCTTCCCAGTACAGCCCCTTCTACTCCCCAGGGTGACCACGGGCTGTGACCTTACGCCTATCTGCCAGAGTGTTGTCGGTGTTTCGTGGTTCGCAGATGAGAAAGGATCAAGACCTTTCTCCTTCAAAGTTGTGATGGGCGTAACGGCCGCCACGCGTCCCTCCAAAAAGAATGGCTGAAATGGCTTTTCGGTACTTTGGGACCCGAGTGGCCAAATGTCAAACACAAGCGCCCCTCCTCCAGGCTTGTTCTCTTATGACTAGGCGCCAGAACCATGGGCCCGATTCTGGGCGCCATCGGAAATTCGGGGTTCAGGATTTAAAAAATGCAAGAAACGAGGGGTGCCTGCTCCTCAAAACTCCGATACCCGATATGCCGATCGGATGCCACCTGTCCCAGTTGGATCGGACGGTCTAGATTTTCTTTGGCCCATGGCGCTTCCCCTTGCTAAACCCTGGGAAATTGGTCGGTCCCGATAACCCGATGACCGTCGATCTATTTTTATGGATGGATCTTGGCCGCTGATGGAAAAACTTCGCTCGCTTGCTTGACTTGCTGCTACAAAATGGGATTCTCTCGTGCTATGCTCAGGTGCTTCCCGTGGAAACTGCAGACCTAGGTACGCCTAATCCCGATACAAGAAATATCACTAACAGGTTCCATTATTTTCTTGATATTATTTTCCACATAACTCTTGGCCGACGTGAGTAAGCTTGAGTATCCCTTTAATCTAGCAGCAAGCATGGTGGGTCTAACAATTTCCAAAGGGTTGGAAAGAAATGGAAGAGGCATCAAAGTCTCTTCTAGTTCCTTAATCCTTTCCTTTAACTTTTGTATTTTCTGCTTTGAGATCACCAATAGAGTCGTCCAATGAATCACCGGTTGCCCTATGGATTCTGGAAATATGGGAAGGCCACATGTTTCTTAATTTAACCTCTGAACGAGATTTCCCTTTTTAATTCTTCACATCATTCTTATAAATAATCAATTTTTAATATTTGCTGTCAAAGACAATGCTCTGAAATACAAACAAAACTTCTTCATCGAAGGTCTCATTCTCAACAATTTCCAACAAAGTATTCTGGTGGACCGTGCCTCCTGGCTGATCAATGTTAGGAAACATTTTCTCAATGTCAGCCTCGAGTTCCATATCTTCGAGGGATAACCTATTGATGTCACTTTCAACATGATGCTCTTCTTCTTCTTGGACAATATTCTTCCTCTTTTTCCTTAGAGGAAGTTTATGTGAGCTTTCAATTTTTCCCGGAGGGGGTTCTTATCTCCTCCTCCACATGAACTACTGTTGACCAATTTTCTAGATGGGTGGGCCACTAGAGCACTACTCTGAGATGTTTTAGTCTTGAGAGTAACAGTTGGGGACTGTGAAATCTTCTCCCCGGGACTCTTTCCTTTCTGTTTGTAAAGTTCATTGGTACAGAGTACTGTCTCCAAGTCACCAACAATGTGAATAGGAATCTTCTTCTTCTTCTCCTAGAACAATGTGGATAAATGAATTGATAAAACCAACTATTAACATATGTTCCACAAAAATTCCATTAGGGTCAAACCTTTTTATCCTTTCAACATACTTGAGATTCAAGTTGTGGAAGTGATTTGCAATTTCATCAATTTTGTTCATATTTCTGAATACAAAGTCCCCGATTTTCGATGTCAAGGGTATGAATTGCTTTTTTTGTTCTTCATGAAAGAAGTGTAACCATAAATTATATTGTCTTGCAACTTCTGTAATGAACATTCTATCGGATATATGGCATCGAAGGAAGGAGGGATTTTTCTTAGAACCAAAGATACTAATAACATTGTAATCCTCCATTTGCTCCAAGGTTCCCTTTTTATCCATGAATTTACTTTCCTGGGTGGACATTCTTGGAGTATCTTTTCCAAATAAGAATCCTTTAAAAACCAAGATGAAGTCGTTGAAAACTTCATAAAAATGAAGTGAAGCTTTGTGCCTCCATAACGCTTGGTATCAAAAGGTCACTGGGTCGAATTCACAATCCACCTTCTTGCAGACAAACAGTTTAGGAAAATTATAGCAATGTGCTATCACGAATACCAAATAATAGGCCATAAAGAATTTCTTATCCTTCTTGTACTGTGACAATTGGGAAGATATTTCAATGGAAATAAATTTACCCCAATCGAAAATGGCTTGTTCCTTGACAATGAAATATAAGATATAAATAATCATACGAGAAATATGGGCGGTATTTTCTTGGTCGATCACTCTGGTGAATAACCAAGCAATTTCCTGAAAGGGATTTTTGAATGAATTGACCTGCAACCTAGTAATATATTCAGGGATGACTGTGAGATTCTCCAAAAATTTAGGCAAGAGGTCTAGGCCGTTGTCATTATTTTTCAAGAAGTCCCTGCAATCTTCACCTTTGAAGGTGAGTGTTGGCTTTGGTAGTTTTAGAATTTTACGAAACACTTAAGGTGAAAGTGAGACAGGAGAATGATCTTGAAGTTGAATAATCCATTGAGTTGGTACATATTTCTTAGCACACCAAGAAACCAGTTCTTTGCAGTCAAAAACTTCAGGAATGCAACCTGCACGAGCAATTTCGGATGTCCAAATTACTTCTTTCTGAGAAGAAGGGGAAAAATATTAAGAATACACTCTATACCACTGAAAGTTATGGTCCTCATGCCAAAGATGTTCAAAGTATCTCCGCAAAACTACTGTCGAGCTGCTGCTTCCATAAGTTGACAAGAGTGTTCTCTTAGTCCAGATAATATTTGAAATGAGCACTTGAGAGATTAAATATAATATTCCATGAATCATGCTTTAATTTGGTTTAATAAGCAATCTCCTCGATCCCCTCACTTATTAATGACGATATTTACGGGACCTGCATGATGAGTTATTAACATTAAACCATACTAAATGCATGTTGGGAAAAGCACGAAGGTGGCGAGGACAGACTTGAGCAATTAGGATTTGGAAATCTTTGCAAACCCGCCAACCCGCGATTGCAAAAGGTCAAAAATTGGCTAAGTGTTGTGACGCAGTTGATCAGACTCAATATAGGAGGGATGTGATACTTAGGGGCTAAAGGAGTCCGATGGTCAAAATGTAAATCACAGATCTTTTGGATGAAAAATTTATATCATGGAACATGGGATATGAAAGCTTGACCCTGCCAAGCTGGGAACCCGTGACTGTAGAAATGGTTAAGTATAGGATAATGTGGCGGTCGATTGGACTCATGATGAGGGAATATTAATGGAAATGAGGGTCCGGGAGTCCACCAACCCGCGAATCCACCATTTTCGGAAAAATGACTAAGTATAGTAACTAGAAAGGGGGAAAAGAAGGGAGAAAAGAAAAGGGGAATTTTGGTAAGTATGGAAGAAGGAAAAGAAAAGGACAAAAGAAACTGGGAAAATAGAGAAGGGGAGGGAAATTTTGGAAGCGGGAATTGATCTCAACAGTGATATGGTGTTGTTACTTTGTGCTTGATTTTGTAACTATCCATCAGGTCTCTGACAATTCATGATGTGGACTGAGTTCCCCCGTCTGTCACTATGTCTCATGGTATTCCAAACCTTACAGAGATCTCTTCATGGAGAAAATCCACTACTGCATGTTCCGTTTCCCCTAAAAGTGCTTTTTCCTCCATCCATTTTGTAACATAGTCTGTACAAATGAGGATGTAGGAGTGTTGACGGGAAGGTGGATTTATTGGTCCCAAAAAATCAATATCCCATTTTTCAAAAGGTTCTAACACCATCTATGGTTGTAGCAACATTTCATCTGCTTGTACGGGTCTACCCATGTGTTGACAGTTGTCACACCTCTTCATATACTCTTTGGAATCTCTGAAAAGTGTGGGCCAATAATACCCATGATGGAGTACCTTGTACCCAATCCTTTTATCTGAAAAATTCCCCCCACATGGCCCATCATGGAAAGTTTTTAGTATTTCATGGACTTCATCCTCTCATACACATCTTCTGATAATCAAATCAGGCCCAGTGTAGAAGAGGAAACCATCAATCCATGAAAATCTTTAACTTTTCCTGACTATACTTTTGCATTCTTTGGGGGTCAGATAATGTGGAAGTTTTCTTACAACCAAAAAGTTAGCAATGTCTGGAAACCAAGGCGAGTTAGTAGATACTTCAAAGAGGTGTTCGTATGGAAAAAAATCTTCTACTGGAGGTTCATTCTCATTAGATGTTATTCTAGAAAGGAAGTCAACAACTGCATTATCTTTTCCTGGTTTATCTAGAATGGTAATATCGAATTCTTGTAATAAAAGAAACCATCTAGTGACCCTTCCATTTGTGACTGGTTTGTTCATTAAGTATTTGATAGGAATATGATCAATGTGTAAGACGACAAGATATCCTGTAATGTAGTGTCTAAACTTGTTTATTGCATAAATAAAAACAAGAAACTCTTTTTTAGTTACTATATAATTCAATTCTACAGGCGAGAGATTCTTGTTGACATAGTAAATTGCATATGGGTCCTTTCCTTCGAGTTGTCTGAGAACGGCTCCGACAATGGTGTCCAATGCATATGTGGAAATGTGGAACAAGAGGGTCCAATTAGGCCCTCTTAGTATAGGATCTTTGGATACTTTGACTTTAAACTCATCAAGCTCATGCTGACATGTCTCTATACATACAAACTTAGTGTCTTTGATAAGTAAAGCAAATAATGGACGAGAAACACGTGAAATTTTTTCAATGAATATACGGTAATAACTAGCATATCCTATAAATATTCATACCTGCTTTTGTGAAGTTGGAGTTGGGAAATTCAATGTTACCTTTATTTTTTTTGGATCAACTTGAATAGCTTTC
Organism: Picea sitchensis; assembly: GCA_010110895.2. Taxonomy (NCBI): domain Eukaryota; kingdom Viridiplantae; phylum Streptophyta; class Pinopsida; order Pinales; family Pinaceae; genus Picea; species Picea sitchensis. The sequence goes on along the minus strand of SNQJ01S0205468.1, from coordinate 7,986 downwards.
TTTGAGATGCGTTGTCCCAGTACAATGCCATCAGTTTCCATCATAAATCACTTTTCATTACTAAGGGAAACATTTGACTCCTTGCACCTTATTAACATATTTTCCAAATGGGCTAATGCCTCATCAAATTATTCCCCATATGTTGTGAAATCATCCATATATATTTCCACACAATCGTGAACTAGATCAGAGAATATACCTATAACAACTTGTTGAAAGGTGGCGAGGGAATTTCATAACCCAAATGGTAGAACACGGTAGGTAAATTTCCCCCAAGGACAGGTGAACGTTGTTTTCTCTTGATCTTCAGGGATGATTTGGATCTAGTTGTATCCACTGAATCCGTCGAGGAAAGAAAAATACTTCTTTCTTGCTAACATGTACAGGACCTGGTCGATAAACGGTGAGCGAAAGTGATCTTTATGCGTTGCTTTATTTAGTTCTCTATATTCTACAAAAACTCTCCATTTACCATTTTTTTTTGATACCATGACAAGAAGGGAGACCCACTCGCTATTAAAAATGGGATAGATGAAGTTAGCTCTAAGCAATTTCTGTAGCTCTACTTTGACTTTGTCTTTCATTGTCGGGTTCCTCTGACGTTGAGGTTGACGAATGGGTTTGGCTCCTTCCTTAATATATATATGATGTGTGAACAAGTGAGGATGGATCCCCTTCATGTCAGAGTAATCCCAAGTGAAGGAATCACTATGATTTTGTAGCACTTGAAACAATCGCTCCTTTTTTTGTTCGATTAGTCCTCCGTTGATTTTCAAGGTTTTCCTTGGGCTAATTTCTATGTTTTCTATAAGGGATCCTTGGTCTCTTTCTTGTGTCGGTTCATGTTCGATGGGTGAAATGCTTGTTGAGGCTAGAGAAACTTGATTTTCTGGTTTCATAATATGATTAAGAGTATGTGTGTTTCACGAGGAAGAGGAAGAGACTATAAACTCATTGATTTCATCATCCTCTGTTTTATCTCTTATGTGTAGGTATTGGTCTATGGAGAGGACTGAATGGGCTTCCCCTTCTTCATCACTCTCTTCTCCATCAACCCGTAGTGGTTTTCTAAGTCTATGCTAGCTTTAGTAGGAGGGTAAAGGGTTGATTGTTTGGTGGATGTCCCGTGGGAAATGGTCATGTTGCATGACTGAAAACCAATGTAAGCATCGACAATGGCCAACCATGGTCGTCCTAGGATTAGAGGATATCTGCCCAGAGAGGTTTTGGGTTGTAGGACCATGAAGTCAATGGGATATTCCCACAAATCCACACAGATCACTACATATTCTAGAAATCCCTCTGATTTAATGGTTGATCTATCAGTGAGTCAAAGTATAGTGGGGGTTCCCTTAAGGCCTATAATACCTAAGGCTTGCATGGTTTCACATTTCATAACATTGATGGTGGCTCCAATTTCAATTATGTGTTACTGATAAGTATATTGTTGATTTTCACATTAACGATCGGGCTACCAGGGTCAAAGTATTTAGTTGTGAGAAATCCCCCATCATTATGTTTGATAGTTTTCCCATAACATGAATAGTTTGGGGATCCTTTCGTTTCCTACCAGGCTTCCTCAAACAAAGTTCTTGTACTGCTTTTGAGTAAATAGTTACATCCTTAATTGCTTGGAATAACAGTTTTTGACACACACTTTTTTGAGTTCTCCTAAGAAATCAAACTCAGGTTGTGTAAAATGTTTCTCTCAGTTTAGACTTTCGGGATAGGGTGGGGCTTGAAGTTCAGGGTGGGAATTTTCATCTTTTGAAGGTTCTTAAGATTGTTTTTGTTCTGATTCTTCATTTAGGATTTCCTCATTCAAATATTCAATGCTAAAGCGAGGTTGGTCCTCGGTTAGAGTCTTCCCATATCTAAGGTGAATATAATTATAGTATAGGGAAGAGATGGAGTAAGAAGGGTAGGTTGTAAGTATAGTGGCTTGCGCTGGTTGACCTGGCCTTCCATTATTTGGGTTAGGCATGGGTTGTGCATGTAATTTTGGTCGAGGAGGGGAGGATTTCGATGCCTGCATCTGGGGAGGAGGAAGAAGTTGCATGGGTGGTTGTGTCATAAGTTTTTGAGGTCCTTATTTGGTGGGATTTCTCCATCCTTGTTTCCATAACTGGTTAGGAGGAGGAGCTACCCATTTTTGAGTTGGCATACCCAATGGTTCAGAATCATATTGCATTGAAGGATTAGTCCAATATGAATTTAAATATTGAGATTGATCTTGAATCATACCTTGAGTTTTGGGCTACCAGGGTCACTTTTGAGAGACATAGCACAATTGTTCCAGATCCTCGGATTTTTGATAGATCATTTTAGTTCGGGAAAGGATTGATAGTTATGTGTAGCATGTTCCTTGTTTCATATTATTCAGACCTCGATTTGTTCCAATGAGCATTCTCTCTTTGGATGCTTCATTCTATATTTCAGGAAAAATAAAGCCAATGCTCATTCTATTTCTTCCCTCTACTTCTTTATCTGCAGTGTATCCCTTTGGGATCTCATGGAACAAAGTATATCTGTTTTAAAGTCCTCTAGCATGTTCTCAATTTATTCCCTCGTTACTTCTCCTCCAATGGTTTACTTGTTCGTGCTAATATGTCTCTTGGTCCTCTGCCTGTTTTCGATGTGCCTCCATAATACTTACGACAAAGTTCCAAGATAAAATCGTATTCTAGCTTAGAGATGTCTCCCCTGGACATAAGGTTGAGGATTTATATACAATCATCTTAGATTCCTCTTATAAATAAGACATGTCGTGTTTCAAGGGCTAGGTCACCTTGCTTTTCCCTTTGTAGGTTATAGGTGAATCACTCGACGTAATCTTCATGATGCATCATGATCGTTTTCATGCTACATCAAATTGAAGACTTCCTCTCTTCTTTCTTTATCCTTGCAATAGTCTTGGTATTTGTCCAAAAATTTCTTCTTCATTTGGTCCCATGAGTGAATGTTATCTTTTCTGAGACCCATGAACCATCGTAGTGCAAATATTTTAAGTGTGGCAGGAAAAAGCTTCAATTTCTAGGTGTCTTCCACATAGTCGTAGCTTCTACAAAGTACATCAAACTCGAAGAGGAAGGTATTGGGATCTTCTTTAGATAACCCATGAAAGTTTGGCAAAGCTGAATGAGGAAAGTTATTCATCTTGATTTCCTAAATCGTTTCTTTAATTGGAAATCTGAAAGTCATGGGTTCTTAACAATCTTGTGTGCAATTTCTTTTTGAGGGTTGTTCTTTGTTTCTAAAGGTGCCTCAGGAAAAAGGAATTATTCCGAGGGATATTGCTTGTTTATTCACTCTTCTGAAAGTTTAACCTTGGTGTGTAGAGATCCTTTTATAGTCTCTGATTCCTGAGGGGATGCCTAGGGATTCTTCTTCGCAAGAGAACTTTCTATAGGGGATAAGTATTTTGGATTATTGAGCTCCTTCCCCTCTTGTGACTGACTGAACTGTTAGCTTTTCGGGGGTTTTTGGAAGAACTAATAAATCTACCTTGCTGATATCTAGATTTGGGCATAGAAAATATTATAAAAACATTCTACAAATTACTGAAAATAAATCGTAAGATATAATCTACCAAAATGAAGAAAAATACACACAACTAAACAACACTACTTTTTTTTTCACAGTTCCCCGACAATGACGCCAAAAATGACGGGCTTTTCAATTTTTTCCTAATAAACTTAGTGAGTAACTGAAGAGTTATGCATTTAATTATCAATCCGGGGTCGTAGCTTACTTACAAACTATCGTGCACCATATATGCAAACATTAGTGTTGTGTTAGCTAAAAAATTGTAGTACTTTTGTTGTCACAGATCAAGGTTTCAAGTTGCTTAATTGAGTCACCACATACTAGTGCAAGAAAGTAAATATCACACTTGTAGGAATTAAATCACACTTGCGCGGATTGAAATCACACTTGCGGGGATTGAAATCACACTTGTGGAAACTGAAATCACACTTGCAGAATGTAACACACCCATGGTGGGGGCGTAAAAATTTCGCTCTTCTTAGGAGAATCAAAACCCCCATTCGGGGTCTCTATTCCATTATGCTCTTCCAGAGATTTCCAGCCATGGTCTCCATGCTCCGAACCGAGCACAAAGATGGAAGATATCCTCTCCCAAGTTCTTCGGGTTCTTCCATCCATCTATGCTCGCATATGACCGCGGGCTATGACCAGATGCCAAGACAACAGGTGCCAATACAACCACCGCACGAATCCTCTAGAGTGGAAAATATCTGAAGTTGACAGTCCGACGACATGTGTCCTTAGAGATTTTGACGGATTTGATTCACTTCGGGACTTTGACGTTCGGGAGATTCGAATGTTCCAAAATCTTTTCTCCTCGAAGTACTCCATACCTGGAGTTACAGATCGAGCGCCACACGTCTCTCATAATTGACGACTATGATCTACTTCGAGACATTGGCATTCGAGATTTTCAAACACTCCAAAGCCTTTTTCCTCCGGAATACTCCATACCCAGAGTTACAGATCGGGCGCCATGTGTTTTCCCCGATCAACGATCGATATCCATCCTTTTCCCCGCTTTAGGTGACTTGTGGTCAACGCTCCTCCACATTATTTCTTCCAGAGTACCAATCCTCCGAAGTGACGAATATTACGCCACTCATCCTATTCCAATGGACGGTTCAAATGAACTCCGACTCTCCGGCCTTTGCGAGTTCTTGTTCAACACACTCCATTTTATCCAAGAGTAACTTTCCTTCGAAATGATAGATCTTCTGCCATGTGTCCCTTCCAACGGAAGGTTGGGATGACTTACGGACTCTGGCCTTCGCAAATCCTCATTCCTTCATACTTCGACTCTCCTGGAGTGACTTCTCTCCGAAGTGCAGTATCTGACGACACATATCCCCTTGGCTTGGATGATTCAGATCTGCTTCGACTCTTCCGATCTTCGGGAGTTTTGAGATGCAAGCTCCTCTTTTCTTCGAAGTTGGTTAGCGACGAGCTGACCACAACCTCAGTCTGAAGGTCCGAGGGTATCTACATGACCCCAGAGATCTATGGCTTGTAACTTTCGTTCAAGGGTCCCTTGGGTCGTAGTGTGTGCCACTCCAAGAGGGACACCTGGCCACGATGTCACTCGACACATGGGCCCCCACATGATCTCGACGTAATACACACATCCCCAGGATTGAACGGTTGTGAGGGATCCTGAAGGATCCTTAGATCCATGGTCCACATTAACTACGGGACTTCGGGGGTTTTGGTGTTACCAAATCTCTATCCTCCCGAAGTGGTCAACACCGGGCTGACTATATCGTATATCTGACAGTCAAGATAGTTCCCTGGCATCCTCAGATATACGACCTATATTAAGTTAGGGACTTCGGGAATTTAGGGTATTCACCTCCTTTGCGACGACTATGCTCAATTCCCAGAACCCACGAAGTCCGAAGGGCTCTAAGGGTTAACGCTCGTGTTCCTTCTCCAGATCCAACAATCGTGAATAACTTCGTCTCCTCCTAAACTAATCTCATCCATTCATCTTCCAAACGAAAGGATCTCTCCTTTCGGGGCTTGAATCTCGCTATCCTTCCTAAGCTTTGTCACCTCCTTAAGTACTTAGGTAGTTTGCGCTATTTCTCCTAAACTTAACACTTAGATAAATATTCCACACACCCCTTCTGCTCATTTATCAACTCTAGAACTTAAGGGGGTTCTCGGTCTCTGCTTGCCTCGTAGAGAATATATGCATACATGCACTACCTCTCCTCATCTTAACATACTCCTTCCTTCAGAACGATTGAGAGTGTCGAAATGCACATGTGATGCTATGCCTAATGTCAACAAATTCACAGTTCATTTATTTTAAATTGAGCCACCACGGGGCTCAGACATTTACGTGTACAAGACATACAATTCCTTATTTTCTTAAATACACAATTAGGAAGAATTAAAGGGATACAATATAACCATTGATCAAACATGCACATCCCTGCAAAATTCATAGGATATCCAACTTTAATTCACAATTACCGCTTAAATACACAAGATATGATAATACTTATCTATTACAGGTTGTAGCCAACTAACTGAATGTGGGTGTTTTCCTTTCCACCCAACCATAGGCTCAGAGGCATTCATTCTTAGTGCTCTGGCCACCCCCGTGCCAAGCCATGATATCACTAGGGAATTTATGCCAATTCTCAACAATCCTTTCTCTTTCACATCTTTCGCGAGGTTTATCAGGTTCTTTCTCAACATCAAGCTCATGACCTTCTACTCAGGTCTTGTTCTCTGAATACTCTTAGATATTTCTCTCTCTGTCACGGCCTTGATGAGGTTTATCAGATGCTTCCTTAGCATCAAGCTCATGGTCATTGGCTCATTCTCTGCTGGCATGTTCCTCACATTCTCCACTCTTCTCTTTATATTCTCTTGCATGCCTTGCACGCACATCCCTCCTAACCCGTTTCCTCCTGTTAGAAGGAAACCCGGGTCAGTCTGGGTCTGCCAGACCCAGTGGTACTTCGGGCTGACCTTGTGCAACTAGACCATGCTTCCATTCATGGGGGTGGTTGAGGGTTCAACCACCGATCCTTTTCTTATTAACTATTCTCTTATCGTTTTCACATTCTTTCCTTTAGTGATATCATGGCTAGTACTTTCAAGGCTTCACCCCGACAGTCAGTTATTGGCAATTAAAAAATAATACATTTACACTGTTCCCATGCCACAACATGGTAATCCTAATTAATGATTAATTACAAGTTAGGGGAAACAGGGGTGTTACAATCCCCTCCCCCTTAAAAGGAACACCGTCCTCTGTGTTATTTCTTAGTAACACCTGTCATGCCTTTCTCATTCAACCACTTCAGAAGTCTTGACCTTATTTCTTGGTCAGGTCCTTTTTCAGACTCTTAATCTTCGTCACCTACCTTCAATAATTCTTGGAAAACAAGCACATTAATCATAGTCTCATGCGAAAACATTTTACTGTTGCATAAAATTTCTAGGAAAATTTCATAATCTAGAACAATACTTATCTGCGCAGTTTGTGTATTTTTATCCACATGGCTGTCTTGTTTTTCAAGGCTCACTGTTTTTCCTTGACATATCCATTATGTGCATGATCCCAATCAATAGTTTACAAGAACTATCAGATTCTCCTCTTCCTTTCAGTCACTCATCCTCCAGGCCCAGGATCAGGCATCCCCTTCTCTGCTATACATTTCCTCAGGTGATCCATCTTGCCTTGCCACGGTTTTATCACACAAGAATAATCCCAGAGACTTTATCGAGCTTTACAGTTGAGGCCTCCCTCATGCTTTCTCTGCCGAGGCGTCCCTCTGACTTGTGTTACCTGAACATAACATATTCCAGGCGATCATGGCTTACCACGGGGTTATCATGGCTCAACAATGGCCTCCTTCATGCTTTTTAGCTGGATAACCTTCATTCCTCCTTTCTAGACATATATTTTCTTCTCACATGTATCACATGCATACATAATTCATGAGACATCATCACCATTCTAAATTTCAGAATTTTATTGCAAATCTGTCACCCACAGATTTTTCCAATTTCTTCATTTATTTTCAGATCTGTTACGCACGGAACCAGATTGACAAGCATGAGACTTTCCTCCCCATAGTAGTTTAGCTCAACAGGAAATCGATCTTCCTTATGGGATTACAACATTGCCATATCCAAGACTCTTTCTTCCCGCAAGTCATTCTTTACACAACCAAACAAATTGTTAGTTTCTCACATGTGTGTATATATATATATATATTCTCACCACATTTAAAATGTCATCACAAACTTTCTTAACTTGTGCATTCTAAAATTTGCACCACATTTATATAAATATGGAAAAAAAATCATCCCTTACCTATGCATTATTTCAGCCTACCAAACTTTTCAAATGTAATTCATATATCAATTGACTTTAATGAATGTGCCATCATTCATGGCCACATTCATACCCAATGCACC
>SNQJ01S0205467.1:0-16718 GCA_010110895.2 Picea sitchensis | reverse complement strand
TAACAACACACTCCGTCACCGAATGTCCTACACCTCAGGGACGATGATAATTGGCTTGTTACTAGTAAATGAGTAAAACAAATAGGGACTATTTGACTTGGAATTTCCCACTCTTTTCCCAACTAAGGATGCCCTACATTGTGAACCACAGATGAAGAACATTCCAATTGATAGCTATGCAGTACACGTAATGAGATGACATGACAACATTTTTGGAAGTCATCCTCAACTTATATACCACCTCTACAACTAGATAATGTGCCACCGAAGGTAAGTCACAACTTCCTTCTTTGTGAAGAGAATCTAAGAGAATAACACACAACCATAAATGAAGACTTGCATGCCCATCTCAAAGAACTACCTACATATAAAATCTTAGAACATGTCATGCACTTCAGAGCACACGTGCATGGGACCAAGGAATTTTGGACCTTATATAGTATCGAGCTAACATAATTGGTCACACAACTTCAAATCCCAACCTTTTTTTCACTCTTAGTGCAACGCACACAAAATGGTTGTACTTGGATGCAATTATTCATAAGGGAAAGCTTCCTAACCCAATGCTTCTCCAACATTGGCATACCTACAATGTAATTGACGACCCCCATAATATAGCTACATACATACACAAAAAGTTCTCAATCTTCAAAGAGAAGTGTTGGACTAACAACTGCACCTTTGGGAATTGATCTAGTGGACTAATCGCCACCCTGGGAACATGGGACTAACCTTCCACTGAAGGTGATGTTGTTGGTTTGGAATTTTACTAACACCTACAGGTTTTGGTGTAATCGAAAACCTTAACATGGTATCATAGCCTTGACCTAGGTTTAATTCCCCTGAGTTATGTCATAGGGGGGGTGTTGGACTAACCTCTGCACCTATGGGAACTGATCTCATGGACAAACCACCACCCTGGAAACATGGGACTAGCTGCATACTCAAGGTGATGTTGTTGGTTTGGAATTTTACTAACACCTGCGGGTTTTGGTGTAATGGAAAACCTTAACAAGGAGATACTACAAAACAACATCCAAAAAATGAATTATTAGTACATGTACATAATCTATAACACTAGAAAGTACCTCTCCACAACGTAAAAAATTATGTCTTTCCTACTAATCGTTTATGACATTCCTTTTGTAGGCATGAATGGAATCATCGAGGCTCTACACATATACATGGGTTTCTATTGCTTTTGAATGCTTCAAACATGGAAACATTGAATTGGGAAGACCCATCTCAAATCAATGATGCAAAGAGTTTTTTTGATAACCATGCTACAACCTGGAACCCTAGATAATAACATGAAACACATGTGGCTATGCATCAATCCATTTAACATGACCCATTCTTGCTAGATACACAAGATATATTTACATCCAACCCACTTCAGGACTATGCGAAACTCTTAAATTCAGTTCAAAGACATAAAAAGTGCAACAACAAATCATGTCTAGGTAGAAATGGGGCCACCCTTGAATGTAGGTATAAATTCCCCTGGAAGGTACAAATGGAGTCATCATTCTACATTAATGAAACAAGCCAAAATACATATCAACTAGCATGCAATGGTGAGTGCTTGAACATTCATAATCCTAACATACTTCAAACATGGTAAGAAAATGTAGATTATCAATCGATCCTCTCTTGTTATGTAGTTTTGAAGTACATTACCGAATATGCTTCCAAATTAAATGGGAGATCAGAGACCTATCACCATATGTTGACCATAATTGGAACAAAATCACGTATCTAGATGACCTTGTCTCAAATTGTTGCTACCATTTGCACTCAGAAGTAACTGTAGGTTGGGACATTAATGCCCAACAAACTTGCAATATGATGCAAAATTTACCCCTTGTCACATGTACCTACGCCTTCACCAAACTAAATGTTGGCCACCAAATATTTCACCAATTCTCTCACAATTTGTTTTTCTTCTTATCTAGATCCAATTTCATAAATTAATATTTGACCCATCTTGTTTTTTTGGACCTTATCTATCTGATTGAACTTGCAGTACACTAGACATATAATCAAGCATTACAAACTAAAAAGTGGGAAAAATAAATGTCCTTGTAATTGTCCATATATGGCCAATTTTTACTAAAATACCAAATAAAGATTGTGATGCCTTTGTTAAATTCTTTTGGGGTGAATTAATTTTAAATAAACCCTATTTTTATTTCTTTGAAAACATAGGTAATCCAACACAAGACATTTTGGCTAATTGGGAGAGCATAAGAAATGACTAATATGCCTCATGTGTTGATCACATCCTTGCACCCACTCCCGATGAGAAAACATATAAAGATGAGGATACCCATATTAACATGAAACCAAACATGAAGATGAATGAATGACAAGATTTTATCAAGATTGGTCCCTACAGGGAATATCCAATTCACTTTTGTTGATATCACCAACCACACATGGGATCGACCAAACGTATCAAAAGATAAATTGGACAATGCTCCAAACTTCATCGACTGCAATCAAAGGAATGGGGAAATCATACAAGAACTCAATCATCTATGTCCTTCCATAAACACATTATCTAAAAATTGACAATGTGCATTCAACACAGTTTTACAACATTCACAAGGGAGACAACCAAAATAGTCATTGAAGATGATCATCCAAGGCATTGTAGGAAAAAGTAAAATCTACCTTATAAGCAGTATCAAAGAAGAACTATCTTATCAAGCAACCTCTATCCATAGCCCAATATTGCTTCTTACCCCTACTAGGGTTGCATGTTCAATTAACATACATGCAGGGATTAGTATTCCTATTTAGAACATGAAGCCTTTACATGGTCATTTCCTTGTAGTGCCCCGAGAAGAGATGAAACATATTCGATATATGTAATTGATGGGATAAGCCTAATAGGGCCTAAACTTTTTGTGCAAGTTGAAAACCATTTATGGGAGGAATTTTTAGAGAGAAACCATTGCTCATTTGGTCACTAATCAATAATTCTTATTGAAAAAATGGGATAACTATCGCCAATAATGGAAAAGCCTCTTTATGTAGAAGAAACTATAGTTATTTGTGGATAGGCTTTACCATTATACTCAAGTTGGAAACAATCTTTCGACAACAAGGAACTATTTGCACCCAAGCCTATTTTCGCCAGTTGTTGACAAACATTCACAATGCTACACCAACAATAGGTGACTAGAACCTCATTTAGTCTAGGAACAATAATTTTTTGTCCACCAAAGTGTGTATAATAAATTTGACAATTTAATCCACCTCTTTGCAACAAACATTCTTGTCAACAACCATAACAAGTACATGCTACAATATTGAATGTGCTATTCGTTGAAGTGTCATAGAATTCATAAGTGGTTCAGAAGCACAACAAAAGGACAACTACCAACTGGAAAAACATATATTGTGATCTGTAGGCCAACGCGTTATGTTATCCTACAATTTATAGTTCCGGGGAGGATTAACCAATGGTGCTCTTGGACTAGTCATGCAAATTTCGTACACACCAAGAACTAGCCCTCCAAAATTTCCAATGTAGGCCCTCCAAGGACCAAAGCCAACCAAATCATGTACCAATTCCACCCATACAATTGAGTAAGAAGAAGCAAATCTCCCTTAAGATAGTGTGGGCATTAACTATACATATATTCCAAGGAGTGATCTTAACAACGTCTACCATTGACATTGGTAACAATAACTATAAATGATTGACCTTCACGAAAATGTCATGCACCACTATTATAGAAGGAATGTGAATTGTGCCATCATTCTTCTTCGAACGCTATGAAAACATGAAAGACAATGCCTATACCTCTCTTGCTCCAAAAGAAAGAAGTGGCACACATGTATTCTTTGTAGCTTGTGCAATTACAATATCTAGCCTCAATCCCTAACCTACCCCTATTATTTTCTACTAGGAGGGCACAAAATTTCTAAACATACTTCTACACATACAATGTTTGATGTGAGCCATTGTTCCATATTTATGCATACTTAGTTATGCTACTAAAAATCACCCTTTAATCATTTCAATTTGATAATAATTTTTATACTAAATACTTGGTAATAAATAACTATCAATATCAAGCCCATAAATATGGGAAAAATAAAATCAATTAACAACGAATATACATGCTAAGTTCTCTTTGAGATTATTATAAGCCATATAAAAAAATTAAGTACTAGGGATTCCACAGATTTGTTTATAAAAAGATATAGCTTTAAAATTCTTCTAACTCATGGACTCTAACAAATTGTTCATCCCATGTAAATTTTTGATAGGTATCTTGTAAAATGAGATAGAATGGGTATGAGATGAACAAATTCATACCTCAAAGAACATTCACTAGTGCCAGTTCTATGGAATTAGAGGTATATGTGCAATTCTAGTGCAGTTCCATGCACTTAGAGGTGTAGCTCATAGCACACTGAGTGAGTTAGAAAGGAAGTGGACTATGCAGTTTACATAGACAACTGAAAGACAATGGAATATGCTCTTTACAGAGACAAGAGACAGGTCTATCACTTAGAGGGGCAAGCACAACGAGATAATCTTTATAGTGGATAAGAAAGGATTGCATGTTATCCTCATGTCCATCATACCTACAACCATATTGCAACGGAACCGTGACTCGTTGTCTGTGATCAATCCTATAATACTATAAAGTATTACATATGAAAAACAAACATTTAAAACTTAATATTAGTAAAGTAATGCTAGACCTATGTCTAGCATTAGATCACTTATGAAAAATTTACTCAACCAAAGTGTGTTTTAATCTAAGTTTTCCTAGACAATATAGTTTTGTGGTTTTAAAGAAATCTTCACACAACAAAGAAGGGTATGAGAATCCCACACATATGCATCGAGATGAGGCCAAATAATACATCAAATTTTCCCTATTGGTAATAAAAAAATGTTTAATTGATAGAAAAAAAAGTGTAGTATTCAAAAACTTTAGTTAAAATGTTTCATTTGCATTCCCCAATTCCTCGGGCCCCTCTATTTTACTGGCAAAGTCTACTCAGACTTTATTAATAATTAATAAATATACTCTTAAAACATAAAATATAATATTCTTAAAAGCATGGAATAGTCTCTTCAACTTTATTTAAAAAAATATAATAAGAAATTTCTTCAAATTATTAAAGAAGCAGAATGAATGCTCGTTATCCCCCGGCCCAGCGAAATCTGTCTCTTTAAACGAAGAAATTCTAAATTATAGCTGACTGCTAAAGATTGAATTATTGAAGAAATGTCACGTGGGCGTACCGAAAACTGTCTCATCATCTGCTACAGCCATATGGCTTTTTTTATTAGCCAGTACAGCAGAGATGTAAACGAGTGATTGATGAGACACCAAAGTACAGGATCGTTCGTGCAAATGATTGATGAGCAACGTGGGTCCTTACACTCGAAATGAGATAAGGTTGAGGTTGGGCAATGGGGGAGAGATCATGAGAATCTGGGGGAGAGATCACGAGAATCCGGATGTGCGAAACGACCGGAAGAAATAGAAAACATGTTAATCTGCCCACTCGGCCCTACTTTACTACAACAGCGGCCACTCAGAAAGTACAGACTTTATTCGATATGTGCAGTAATGCACGCGCTCGCATTTGCGTGGAGGTCCTCTATAATCCAACATTTGGGTTTGTGATAGTGGCAAATCCAGAGTATGCCATGATTGACTGATTGAAGGAAAAACAAAGTAATATTATCGTTATCCAAAATACTGTCCAAGGGCGGGGCACCATGTCTGTTAATGTTAAAGTGTGGGGTATCATGTTTAGCATTGATCAAAGTTTCATGCATTTCAAAATCTTATCTAGGGGTATCGCGAAGAACCTATAGTAAAGATAATTTTGGAGGAAAGATTGCTCCGGAGTTAGCCCACTTAATTTATAATTATTGTTATCAGTTACTCTTGTAGAACACATTAATACAAAGTCTCCCGTGTTGTTGAATATTTTTCTGGATAAATACTAAATGTAGGTTTAGAAACGTTCAACATTTTTAGTGTACACTCTACCTTGATCATGGACATAAAAAGCTCATATGACTTTAGCCGTTTCTAAATCTCGTACATAGTATTTATCCAGAAAAATATTCAGTAATATGACTAACTAATTGTAAAAACTTACATACTCAAATTCTCCTGTAATGATTTCATGATTTGTGGGGCATCATGTTTAGCATTGATCAGAGTTCCATGTATTTCAGAATCTTATCTAGGAGTATCGCGAAGGACTTACAGGAAAGATAACTCTGGAGGGAAGATAGCTCTGGAGCTAGCCCACTCAGTTTATAATTATCGTTATCAGTTACTCTTGTAAAACACATTAATACAAAGTCTCCTGTGTTGTTGAATATTTTTCTGGATAAACACTGGATGTAGGTTTAGAAACGTTCAACATTTCTAGTGTACACTCTACCTTGATCATGGACATAAAAAACCCATATAACTTTAGACGTTTCTAAATCTCGTACATAGTATTTATACAGAAAAATATTCAGTAATATGACTAACTAATTATAGAAACTTACATACTCAAATTCTCCTGTAATGGTTTCATGATTTTCTGCATTGGTTTCATGGTTTTCTGATTCTGTTACAAAATTACATAAAGTTTCAGGAAATACTGAGTTATCTAAATTAAGAATCGGGTTAGTTATCGTTTGATAGTCGGGTTAGCTGAACAATTATCGTTTGTTTATAGATTCAATTGTATTGTAGAATTTGGTATATAATATAAGGCACTGTCAATCACTCGAGAGATGTCATTTGAAAGATAATACAAGGCACTGTCAATCACTAGATAGATGCCATTTGACTTAAATGAGTTTAAACACAAAATCCTGGACACTTTACTTAAGAAATTTTACTTCTGACAGAAGCCGGCGTCAATATATCCATATTATTCAGAAAAGCATTTATATTATCTAAATTGTGTGCTTAATATCTGGCTAAACCAAACCTGCGTGCTTTGTAAAACAAGAAAAGAGAACAGAAGATAAGATATGTTGCAATCTGTTTAACGGGTACAACATGGCCGTGGATATTTTCAACGTTAAAAAATCTCGTTAAAGCCTCGAACAAAACGTACTATGGGCGATCAATATTGCACTATAACAAATCTTGCAATAGATAATAAAATACATTTTTTAACAAAGCAAATCTCAAGTCCATATCTTTGAAGATAAGCTATTCTAGGGGCCACAACGCCGACTGTTTTGAAACTACGCCAAAGAGGGTTCACAGGAATACGAAAAGTGTAAAGGTTGTTCCTGTAATAAGGTTAAATAAAAAAATTACAATATTTGAATTTAGGGGTTTTTTTTTATAAGATTTTAATATGAAGCTACATTAAATAAAAAAAATTACAATATTTGAATTTAGGGTTTTTTTTAATAAGATTTTAATATGAAGCTACATTATGTGTAGAGAAAATTTGGTTGGTGGTTTTAAGGGAGTAGACCCAAGATGCTTATGGGTGATGGATTGTTAATTTATTTTTTGAATTCTAGCAAGATAAACTCTCAACCAAGTAAAAGTAAAAGAGTTTAAGGCACATTTCAAGACTTAATTTAAAGTTAAGTAATGTTATAAAAAAACTAATATGTTTTATTATGATGGTTATTATGTCTTAGTATGTCTTATTATGATGGTATAATTTGAGTGAATTTAATGGTTAAGAACATGTTTTTCCTTTTAAGAGGTCATCTAGGTTCAAATCCAGAGGGGGGTAGGGTATGTATACCTTTATAAACTTCAACAGTGAAATCGAAGGGAGTCCCTTGTCACACAAACAAGGGGGTCTCATACACCAATTTTGTGTTATGTGTTTTTAAATAACATTTAATCTTAATCTCATACATAACACTATACTATTCCAATTGCAATTTAACTTCTACTCAAGAAAAATAAAATAGATCAATAAAATTATGCAAACATTTATGCAAAATATTATAATTAATTTCAATATTTTATTTAGAACGGTGATATGGGTGCCCATGTTTCTATGGTGGACCAAGGTTTACTAAAGTTGACTATGGTTATGCTACAATGTGATGTTAATGTTGGTTGACTTATGTCGAATTGCAGGTTTTGTTTTCGATTCATAAATTAAGAAATTAACTTTAATACTATGTCATATTGTGACATTTTAAAACTAATTTGATGATTAATTTGAATGGGATGACAAACATCAACATTTCAAGAGTAATAAAGGTTCTATTTGGTGTAGATATTTGAATAATATGTGACACTGCAACATATTGACAACAATAATTGAAGAGATGAACTTGTATAGGATGTGACATTATTATTATTATTATTAATAATAATAATATGGTTGTCTTTAATGAAATGTAGCATTGAGAAAGTGAATAGTAATGATCTAAAAGGTTTTGTTAAGGAATATATAAAATATGAAAAGTATCAAAACAATATTTCAATGAATAGCATAAAAGGTATCAATACAAATGATTTGATTTGTTTTCTTCTTTTCTCTCCATAATGCATAACCTAGTACAAAGAGAATATAATATATAGTTGACATGTATAAAAGAAAAAGAAATTTCATTTCAAAAATATTATGACATTTTAAAAGTAATAAGATAATTAACTTATATGGAGTTATACATATGAATATTTCAAAAGCAATAAAGGTTATTTTCTCTCCATAACACATAACATAGTACCAATAGAATATAATATATAGTTGACATGTATAAAAGAAAAAAAAATCATTTCAAAAATATTATGACATTTTAAAAGTAATAAGATAACCAATTTGAATGGTCCCCGAGGTGTAGGACAGTCGGTGACAGAGTGTGTTGTTAAGCCACTCCGTGATGTTAAAGTCACTCGTTCGAAACCTGCGGGGACAAAAAATCCAACCATGTTAAGGGTTGGTGTGGCTCAGGCCGGGCGCGATCCCCGGGTGATTTTGACGGCTTAGATGCCTGAGTCGCGGTTTCTCAAGCCACAGGTTAATCGCAGGTCCTGCACAAATTAACAAACAAAAAAAAGATAACTAATTTGAATGGATTATAACACTGTAAAAGTAATAACATAACTAATTTGAATGGAATTATACATATGAACATTTCAAAAGTAATAAAGATTCTATTTAATGTATACATAATAATATGTCACATTGTAATATATCTAATATAGATAGTAATTATTGAAAAGATAAACTTATATTCAATGTGACATAATGACAATAATAATAATAATAATATTATTATTATTATTATTATTATTTTTAATAAAATATGAATGATAATAACGTAAAATATTTTGTTAAAAAATATATAAAATATAAAAAACACCAATAATTATATAAACACTATATATTATTTGAATTCAAGTATAATAATTATCTATAATATTAATATACGTACCTATCATTTGTATGCTAATATTTTAACAATAGCTACAAATTATTTGATTTCAAGTATAATAATTATCTATGATATTAGCGTAGGTACATATCATTTGTATGTTAATATTTTAACATTAACACAATTACTTAAAATAAAATACTTGATCATTAAAATACCAAATCATTTGTATGTTAATATTTGGTAATTAAATAATAGTCTATTTGATATTATCACATGTATTTACAATATTATTATATAAATGATTTGATTTCTTTTCTAAATATTCTAAATAATATAATATGAAGTAAATATGATTTATATTTGACCTATATAAAAGAAAATGAATTTCATTTAAAACATATTTATGTTTTAAATTCATCAAATGTAGTTTCCGCATATCATGAAAATGTAAAATCTCTTATATGGTAAAAAAAACAAAACCTATTCTAAAGTCTCCGCATATCAAAAAATATAAAGTCTCTTATATGGTAAAAAAACAAAGCCTATTCTAAAGTCTAACCACATTAGCGACTCACACAACACTAATCAACAACAAATCTTGTTGCATGATCACTTTGTCTCTGAAGTCACTCTCTTCTCAACTTTTTACTTACCTTTCTTTCACAAATTTGTTGAAATTATCGCATGATTCCATTCATCTTAGATAAAACTATAAGGTTTCATAAAAAAAAAAAAAAAAAGTGGAATGAAGATCCATTTTGGATAGTGATCTTATTTTGCATGGAAGTAAGAAATTCTTATTGCATAGTGATTTAATACAAAGCATAAATAAATTTTCAAAGATCTATGTTGTCCATCACAATAGGTCAATAAAAAAAAATTGACTTAGTATCGATATGAAAGATATCATTTAGAGAAGAAAAATATAAAGGATAATCTTCATTCCTACAAATTATGATCCAAAAGTTTAGTAAAAATTAATTATAAAAACATCATTTTTGCTTCTTTCATTATGAATTATGTAGCAAGCTAAATTTAATGAAATTTTAAAACATAGGATTTTTTTTTTTTTTTAAATTGATTATTTTAAAGTGTGTTAGATTTACATGAAGAAGATCACATGTTTGCATTTTACATGCATCTGAACCTATTTTCCCCTATGCTTATAGAATCAAAGTACAATAAATTTTAAATTTTTGAGTCTTCCCTTACTTTTAAATAACCTCATTAAAAGTAAATTTTTATTGTTTTGTAGACAATAGTATATACTATGTATTTATGACATGTTATGTGTATTAATATATAATAGATTAAATGTGAGTGATTAGTAGTAACATTGTTTTATGTTTCTTCAAAATCATAATAAAAAAACTTAAGCATGATTGACACATTTGTTGGTCTTTTAGGGAGAGTGGCAACTAAATCCATGTCAAGTGAACATCTATGCAATATTTATCCATTTTAATTTTGTAATGCAATGCATTCAACACCCATGATCTATTCACATAACAATCATAATATTTAGATTAGATTAGACACTGAGGGTGAGGGTGAGGGTGGGGGTGGGGGGAATAATAGGAGAATACATATTATGCCATATTATCTTATGGAAAACTAATTATGTGACCACTATCTCATTGAAAAATAATTATGTGACCACTATATTTATATTGTCCACCATGCACATGTGTCACTTGAAATATTGGATTAACCTATGATATTATCATCTCTTCAATTTTGGAAAGTACTCTTAGAACATGAGGTTGGTCACTAGGATATTATTTAAACAAGAGAAATGATGGGAAGATCATTCATTCCTACACCTTTACAAATAGGCCCTTAGACCCTCTCAAAAATTGGATTCTAGGATAACTTTCATGGAAAACATGGCACGTTTAGAAAATTGAGAAGTTATCAATGTTCACTTGAATTGTTTTATGAATTGCAATCAAGTTTATATCAAAATGATGGAAACTATGTTGATTCACTTGATGGATATGAACTCTAGCCACAGAATCACCCTAAGAACCAATTGGAAG
Source organism: Picea sitchensis (assembly GCA_010110895.2). NCBI lineage: Eukaryota > Viridiplantae > Streptophyta > Pinopsida > Pinales > Pinaceae > Picea > Picea sitchensis. The sequence goes on along the minus strand of SNQJ01S0205467.1, from coordinate 5,321 downwards.
AGTAAAATGTCCTCTAAAATATACATCATCTTCAGTAACATTAGAGGGCCTACCCAACTTTGGAGCAAGAGGAATGGATCCATTACTTCCACTTATCTTTCATGGTCATTTTATTGAGCTCTCTATAATCTGGGCACATACGCCATGAACCATTCTTCATAACCATCAATATTAGTGAAGAGAAAAAACTTTTTTTAGGTTTAATGATGGCCACCTATAACATTTCCTGGATCATATTCTCAATCTCATTCTTCTATGTTTATGAATATCTATAAGGCCTAATGTTATGAGGTACACTTCCTAGTTGCAAATGAATATCATGGTCATGATCTCAAGTAAGTGGAAGACCCTTAGACATATCTCCAAATACCTTTGGATGGTTGTTGATAACTATTTGGAGATCCAATGTAATAGAGGATATAGATGTTTGAACATCTAGTGAGCACAATTGTGCAATTACACCATGGTGTCCCTTTTTGAGTAATTTTGTCATGCTATTAGAACTTATCATCTTAAAGGGTTTCCCTTGACTACCTCTAAGCTCAATTTCCTTGGATTTTAAGGAAGCTCTAATGAAAATATATTGAAAATTAAGGGCCATTGTTCCCAATGATTGTAACCATTGGACCCCTAATACAACATGAACACCACCCATTTGGATGGAAATCACGGGACTATCCAAAAAATACTTCCTCATATTGAGCTTAATACTATGGCACTTCCCAAAACAATTTATGGTACCTCCATCTACAATCATTACTTGAAACTATGGCACTGGAAATACAAAGAAATTGAGATCTTTTGCTAATTTGTAATTGATGAAGTTATGTGTACTACTAGAATCAATCAACACTATTACCTTTTTATTTTTGATGTATCCTTGTGTATTTAGGGTTTGTGGAGTACTGATTCTAACAAATACATGACAAGATATMGTTCGTGTAGTCTCTTCTAGATCTATATCTTGTGATGGTTCTAATTCTTGATCTTATTCCTCTTCATAGTCTATGTAGAATAATTTCTTTTCACTGCATTTATTCCCATTACTATACTTTTTGTGACAATTGAAACATAGTCTTCTTACTTTCCTTGCATCCATTTGCTTAGGTGTCAAAATTTTCAATTAAGGTACGATTGTGTTACGAACCCCAAAATGATCCATGCTTCCTACATATGCTCTAATGTTAGACTTGTTTGTAGTCTTATTCTTGTCTTGAATATGACTGTTGAGCACACACTTATACTGAGAGTGGGGTAGGGTGAATCGGTATAAGACAATTTTTTACTTTTTCAAACATTAATCAACCATAAGAAAACAATCACATTGTAGAGCATGTAATAAAATATTTACATGAAAACTCTTTCGGGAGAAAAACAAAAAAATTATCTTTATAATTCTTTGTAGGAACAAACCTACTAGAGACACCAATACCCATTGGTACAAATGATTGTAGGAACCAACCTACTCTTATAGATATTCATAGACACTAATATACTAGAGAAACCAATCCCCACCACTAAGCACCAAATTAGCAAGACACACCAATCTCTTACATATCTTCATAGACAACAATCCCCAACACTAAGAACCAACTTAGCAAGACACACCAGTCTCTTACAAATCGGTGTAGGCAACAATTTACTAGAGACACCAATCCCCACTGCTAAGCACCAACTTAGCAATATACACCAATATCTTTTTGTGAGTTGCACTAACCTTCCCTGAGTATGCTTTCTACTTCTTCCTTCACCTAGTCTACTCACGGATTATTCCTTCAACAGGTCTGATCACTACGTTTTCCTTAACAGGTTTGACCAAAATTTGAATTTCCAAATGGCAACTTTCTCAAATCTTGTGGTTTTGGGTCTCTTCCCAAGAATGAACTTGTACATCATGCCATGTATCCAATCTTGCAAATATTATTATGAAAGTTTTACTTGAGTTACTTCTATATGTCTCCTATGTTATGTGATATTTTCATATTCTAAAGAGTCCTAGAACATAAGTTATAGTGAAAATTCCAATCTATCATGTTTGAAATTGATTCTAGGAGCATAATATAGTGAATTAACATAGTGAAAGTATAGTGAACTAGCATATGACATTTGTACCCCATGTACACCGATATCTTTCATTTGTCTCTGCAAAGCTACAAGGACTGAAAAATCCCAAAAAATAAGTTATAGAGAAAGTGCTAAGATGACCTATTTGAAATTGATTTTAGGAGAATTCATGAACGCTAACTTCCCCAGGGAATATCTATGAAATTTTAGTGAAACAACATCTAAAATTTATACCACATCCCTCCTCTATCTTTGAGAAGTTTCAAGGTAAAAAAGATCCCAGAAAATAAGTTAGAGATAAAGTGCCAAGCTGACCCGTTTGAAATTGATTTCAAGAGAATTCAGGAACCCTAAAGTCCATAGGGAATATCTCCAAAAGCATAGTGAAAAAACGTATGAAATTTTTAACATGTGTACATCACAATCTATGATATGTCTTTGCAAATATTCCAGGTATGAAACATCTCAGAAAATAAGTTATAGCAACGTGCCAAGATGACCTATTTGAAATGGATTTTAGGAGCATTAAGGAACCCTAACTTATACGAGGCATATCTTCAAATGTATAGTGAACAAACATCTAAAATTTGCATCATATGTACACAAATATATCTCCTCCATATCTTCCAAATTTCAAGGTTTTAAACTCCTTAGAAAAAAATTATCATGAAAATGTCAAGATGACCTTAAACTGATTTTCGAATTTAATATTTTCTAATCCATTTTTTCACACACTAACTTTCTCTCAATAATTTCTCTTTTTATACTTTTTCATAACTCTTCATGAAGGGACGTGTCCATTCATTAAATAATAAATTCCCAATATCAAGGGAAATGCCCCAAATACCATGGGAAAATACCCCAAACCCATGGGTTTGAAACCATCGTTTCACTTTTTTACCTTTTCACATGCACCCGTTTTTTAATATACTTGTATACCTATATATATAAATCAATCTTGGAAATGTTGTGTATTGTAATATCGTAATATGACATTAATGACATCATTGATATTTGACATCAATGACAATAATTCCAACAATCTCCCCCTTTTTCATTGATGGCAATTCTACAATGAAACACATAGTCCACCATGCATAGAAAGAGTTCTCCCCTTGTCTACAAATCTCCTAGGAATAGAGATAATCCCCCCTTCTCTGCAACTCTCCCCCTATGTACAACTCTCCAAGGAATAGAGATAATTCTCCCCCTTTTTGCAACTATCCCCCTTTGACATCAATGAAAAAGGGATTCTTTCCCTAAACTTGTGCTTATCCTTAAGTACTCATTCACAACTCCAGTTGAATGTCATGTCCATTGTCAATTCGATCCTCAATCGACCACTTCCAAGGAAATAATCAATAAGTAATAGGAAATTTGCATGATTGTACAACCAATGATACACACCAATATGAATCCCTCAAACATTTGTTGAAATGATTCCATGACCATCCATCAATGCAACCACAATCTATCCTCTTAGTCGGAAATGGTCCACAACTATGTCTTTAATGTCTCTTTTGCAAAGATACGAAATCATGATTGCCATTCCTTTGATTTTTATTGTGAGGATGATGATAGGGCACATATTTTTGCATTGTATGATCAAAGGAAATAGGATCAGGGTGAGGTTCAATTATTGGAGTAGAACAACCCATGATATCCACAACAATGTCATGTTTATTCTCAAATTCTACCATGTCAGGAACACGAAACTCATCAATCTATTTAACACAATCAAATGTAGTTTTCTCTTCTAGAAAACTAGTCCGAACTCCACCCACAACAAATAAAACTTCCTTGGTTGTAGCAAGGCCAGGTGTAGGTAGGGAGGAGACAACAACATCATATCAAATATTGATTTTATTGAATGGAAACATTTGACACTTGAAGACATCATCTAATATTTCAGTACTATTTTCAAACTTCAAGATTCTATTCAACTTAATGGTTGTTTTTTCCAATTCCTTTCTTAAGGAAACAATTTCAGATTCTAGCTCTTCGAAATTTTCTTCCTTTTTTCTTCACCTGGATTCACAACACTTCTTCCATCCTTATTTCTCATTCTAATTGAACCTTTAGCCTCAGGAGAGTATTTTCTATTTCTTCAAGTATTTGTGACATTTTTCCTTTTGAATCATTATACTCTTCTTTATATTTTTGTAGCTACTCCTTTTGTTTTAATTTTTTTTCCTAAGCTTATTTATTTCGCTTAAGGAACACATGAGTTCTTCTTCAAAATCAACTTCCCCATCTATTTCGACATTTTCTTCTTCTTTCAAATCCATTGTTTCTTTCCCTTTGTCTTCACCAATCTTTGTTTCTATGGCCAAGAAAATATTTTCTTCTCTTTCACTATTGGAGATAATTTAATTTCTCTCTTCAGATGAGCTACTTTCCATTTTGGAGTAAAGATTTTTGTTTTGCTCATGGAATATTTTATTCTTTTCAATCTTACCCTTTTGATGAGGTTTGCTCTCTTTCTTAATGTTACACTCTTATTCATCATCACTACTTTCATTTTTCGCATATGGATGCTTAGCAACAAAATGCCCTACTTTTCCATAGTTAAAGAATTTGAAAGGCATATTAGCTTTGTATTTTTTGGATCCTTTCTTNCTCTCTTTCTTAATGTTACACTCTTATTCATCATCACTACTTTCATTTTTCGCATATGGATGCTTAGCAACAAAATGCCCTACTTTTCCATAGTTAAAGAATTTGAAAGGCATATTAGCTTTGTATTTTTTGGATCCTTTCTTGAGTTTCCTCACAAAATATGCTTCCTTTGCATCAGATTCATTGTCAGAGATATTGCTTGATTCATTCTCTCTGTTCTTTGTCTACTTTGAGGCTTTGGAGGTTGCTTCTTTATTTGATGGCTTTTCTTTCTCTATCCTCATTTCATATGCCATGTGGATCCCATGCATTTTGTCCATTGTTAATAAATCAAGATCCTTCATTTCTTCAACGGCGAAAGCTTTAGCATAAAATATGAACAGGAGTGACCTTAACACCTTTTGTATAATCACAGATTATTTAACCTTTTCAAAAAGTCATCGGATCGTGTTAGCAATTTCATCCACACAGATAATATAGGATACAACATTTTCTTCGTCTTTCATTTTTAGGATCTCAAACTATCTTCTATGAGTTTGGAGCTTTTCTTTATTAACCTTGTCATCACATTCATATATGTTTTTAAGCTTCTCCCAAATTTATTTTTCCGATCCACAATGCATCACCTTTAAAAAATC
>SNQJ01S0205466.1:0-16469 GCA_010110895.2 Picea sitchensis | reverse complement strand
GTGTAGAACCCTCCTGCACTGAGTAGATCTGAACTAGAATTGTGTGGGGGAGTATTGCATCCCCGAGACCAAGCTTGGGACAAGCTAGGTGGAATCTTTCACCATTGAATCGTCCTCTAGGGTTTGTGAAGTCAAAACCCTCAAAACCCCCAAGGTATGGGCTCTCTAGGTAGAAGCCAGATATCAAAATGATAATCATACATGAATGAGAGAATAGAGGCCCTTGCCTCTTATTTATACTTCCTGCATCCCCTTGTCTCTCCAAAGTGACTTTTATTTTTTAATTATTAATTATTTAATTAAATCACTTTAATTAATTAATTAACCTTTTTACGTCTGAAAAATGCCTTATTTTTCCTAGTGGCTTCCATGTCCACTGAAAGTCACTTCTCATCATCCTATCCTGTAGTCTTGTTCCTCCCGATTCCAATGAGCTATTACACTGAGAGGTTCCTCCAAGTATTGTGCCCAAAATGACCTCTTCAGTGAATTGAATTAACTTATAGCTCAAAATACTCAAAATCATGGAAGTCATCAAAATGCAATGGAATGAAAGCCAACCTATGCGGAATGGATCATAATGATGAAATGGGGTGAGCAATGCAAGCCAGATCCCAAAATACCTCTCAATACTTTTTGTACTCGCTATAACCTCCACTTGGCTACTTTGGTCATCATAACCCTCTGTAATGTAATGATGTCCTAAAGTGGGGACATAACAGGGAGGGCCTTCATCCAACCCTATTAAGTGTGCCAACCTAAACAGAAAATAAAAGAACCCAGGTAGAGGGATAGGTCTTGAGGGAAGAAGGAAATAAAGAAACCCTTCAAGAGTAAGTGTGATAATGATATGGTTTTGGGCTTACTTCATGGCTTATGGTGTCATTAAATCCATTTCTATGAGTGTCGTTGTAGAGGGAGCACTTGCTTGCTCGAGATACTCTTTCCTCGGTAATTTTTGCATTTTGAACTCATTATTTTCCTTTTTATACCCAATTATCATTTGCAAATCCCCTTTAATAGGTTTCAAGCTTCATTCATTCAATTTTTTACTAGGCTATAGCCCTTTATAATTTGGTGCATTCATTCACATCCGGACAAGGGCGATTACCATTAGAGGGGGTAGAGGTCAAGCTAGCATGAGGCTTTTATGGTGGCCTTATAATTTATAGCATACCATAGATATATGGAGAAATTGCATCAACCTCTGGGCCTTCAGCCCCTTCCTCTCATGAGAGAATAAACCATGATCCATTGACGAAGTTCGGTACACTATGAGAGGATCCAATATGGACAGTGTTAAGTGTGGTGGGGAACGAGATGTTACCCTTGTGAGGACCCCCAATAATACCTCTTTTCCTTGGGCGGTGACAACACGGGCTAGGGCACATAAGCTAACCACCAAGGTGAAACAAGGCAATTGAAACAATTTCATCCACATCCAACTTCAACCAAAGATCCTCATCCACATGCCCAACAAATTAAGCACAACACTTTGCATGAAAGAAGGACTAACATACTTCATGGTGACATTGGCTTACCATCTCCCATACACTAGGTTGATTGGATGTGATGAGCCTTGATTGACCTGTAGTTGTAAAGGAAAATGAGGGGGCTTGTTGGGTTGTCATATGTGGGCATGTTGATAATCATCATGGTAGAGATCATTGTCTCCATTGCGGGCCATGAGACATGATCTCCTCTACTTACCCCTAGGCATGGGTGGATAATACTCCTCTAGTTACCCCTAGGCATGGCGGGGGGGGGGAGGGTGGTAACAGAACCAATGTAATGTCAACAAAGGATGATACGTTTATATCCAAACCCATTTTACCAAGGCAAAATCATGGCACATATTCCAACTCTAAAATCATGAAGATATACAACAAGTTGAAACCCTAGTTAAGGAAATAATCAATCAAATTCCTCTTCTCATAATCTTGGTTTCTAATGAGAATTGAAACCCCAACCTTTAAAAACAAACAAAAACAGATTTTGCTAATAGAAAAACAAGTTGGGTTTCAAATCGTATTGACAATGCAAGTAACAACATGTACCTTTAAAACTTGCGAACAACGAGAGGATTGTCACGCATTCCTAACTGAATTCGATATGTTTTAATTTGAATGAATTCAGGTTCAAATCTTTGCTTGTATGACTACAGAAAAGAGGGTTTCAACCAATCTTTCCTTTACAACAATAAGAACCCAAGTTTGAACCCATTTGGAGTCATGGGTCGATGATCTGAAAATGATCTTTAAAAGACTTGGTTGAGTTTTAAGCATGTGTTAAATTACCACTTAGGAATTAAGAAAACAAGATCTTAATGAAAGAATATTGCATCCATCATAAAGAATGTAGATCATAAAGTAAACATAAGTAACAACAAACCATAACAACAATATTGTTAATGGAGTTTGACAAGTTTGCCTACGTCTCCGAGCCTTTGTCTCAGTGGGGGAGGCTTTATTATTAATCTTCAATTCTTCAAAATTACATTAGAAATGCATCAAATGGATTACAAACTAGTATGGTTGTGTTCTTCTTGACCTTAAGAATCCAACACAACTGACGACACTGAAAAAGGTTGAGTGTAGCTTCTGAAAATGGCCTCCAAAGTTCGCTTCCTCAACGACTTCCCTGCATAAAAATGGCTTGATCTTCACAATTTATTTATCATTTTGTTGTCTCTGAACTTGAAAAACACTCAATCATGCCATGTTTATATAGAATTTGAGTTGGGGTTCGAAATCCCAACTTCCCCCCTCTTTCTAGGCTCTTTTTGGGCTCAGATCCCATTTTCTATGCAAAAATCCACTAAAATTGGGCCCAGATTTGGCTAAATCCTCCAAATTTGGCCAAATCTGCCAAATTTATCCTAACAGGCGCAACCCCCAAATCTTGGGCCCCTGGTCGTATGGTGCCCCTTGTAACTAGGGCCCTAAAAATTTGACCTAGCCAACATTGGGAAAATTCTATATAATCAAGACTTGGTTGAGTTTTAAGCATGTGTTAAATTACCACTTAGGAATTAAGAAAAGAAGAAGATCTTAATGAAAGAATATTGCAGCCATCATAAAGAATGCAGATCATAAAGTAAACATAAGGAACAACAAACCATAACAACAAGATTGTTAACAGGGTTCGACAAGGTTGCCTACGTCTTCGGGCCTTTGTCTCAGTGGGGGAGGCTTTCTTATTAATCTTCAATGCTTCAAAAGTACATCATAAATGCATCAAATGGATTACAAACTAGTTTGGTTGTGTTATTCTTTACCTAAAGAATCCAACACAACTGATGACACTGAAAAAGGTTGAGCGTAGCTCCCAGAAATGGCCTCCAAAGTTCGCTTCCTGAATGGCTTCCCTGCATAAAAATGGCTTGATCTTCACAACTTCTTCATCATTTTGTTGTCTTTGAACTTGAAAAACACTCAATCTACCTTTATTATATATAATTTCAATTAGGGGTTGAAATCCCAACTTCCCCCCTCTTTCTCGGTTCTTTTTGGACTCAGATCCCATTTTCTAGGCAAAATTTTGCTAAAATCAGGCCCAGATTTGGCTAAATCCTCCAAATTTGGTAAAATCTGCTAAATTTATCCTAACAAGTGCATCCCCCAAATTTTGGGCCCCTGGTCGTATGGTGCCCCTTGTGACCAGGGCCCTAACAATTCAACCTAGCTAACATTGGGCAAATTCGATCTACCACGTGGCGCCCTCTGATTGGGCCAGGTGTCACCCCCTAATTGGCTCAAGCCACGTCAACCTGCCCAGTCAGCATCCCACGTTAGCATCCATACTTCCATGTCACCTGCCCAGTCAACTGCCATGTCAACATCCGTACTGCCATGTCAGCATATGTACTGCCATGTCACCTGGCTAGTCAACTGCCACATCACCATCCATACTTCCACGTGACTGCCCAGTCACCTTCCACGTGTCATCTATACAACTTCCATGTCAGCATTCTATACCACCATGTGTCGTGTCCGTACAGTGCCATGTGTCCATTTTTTTATTGGTCCATATCATTGCCTGAAAATGCCAAAAATGAGTGACATGTGTCACCTCGTGGTGTTGCCACGTGTCAATTTTTTTTATTGGTCCACATTATTGCCTGAAAATGCCAAAAATGAGTGACATGTGTCACCTCGTGGTGTTGCCACGTGTCATATTGACGTCAGCATTACATACTGTTGACATCATCATGACATACTACTGACATCAGCGTTGACTTTGACATGTTGACTTTGACTTTTTTTACCTCTTTTTGGAAATCGATCAGAACGCGATAACTTTCGCATATGGTGTCCATTTTCAAAAAAACATATATGGTCGAAATCAACGCGATGAGCCCGATGCGATGGCGCTGGTTTGGTCTGATTTCAAGAACTTTGATTTTTAGGCCTTCCTAGATCCATTTTGGATCATGCCTCCCCACTAAGAGCTTCTAGGCCTCCAAAAGGGTATTAACCAATCATCAAGTGCGGGATAGGCCACCCCACTTGTCCTTTGTCTTTAAACTCTATCCTATACACCTGTCGCATCATAATCAATTGCAAAACAACCATGACAACTGAAAGCATATTGTTAGCCACTTGAACTCGTTCACATCTTACTGAAGCCACTACCATCCATGTTGAAAACATTAGCAACGATAACGCCAGAAATATGATTGAAACTGAACCAATATGTTTGATGTGCTTGCACGACATTAACTTATCTTTAAGAAAAATATGATTGAATGTCCATTCTACAACAATCTCATGTTCATGCTTAAGATCAACTGCTTTTCTTGGCACAATTATAGGTGTGTTGCTTGCATAAGCTTCCGTTCTTAATTGTTCCATTGTTTGAAGAGATTGATTTGCTTTTAAGTGATGAGCATGTAAAACATATTCATTGCCTTCTTTAGTTAAGTGATATTGATTTTGTTCCCTGTAGAAGATTGCTTTACGATCATATAAATAAGGGCTACCTAAAACCATTCCACATTCATTTAGTGGCAACACATCACATGTTACCTCATCCACAAACTTTGATGAAATTTCAAACCTTAAAGTGCATTGCTTTGTTATGTGCAATTTATGATTGTTGCTTATCCATTTAAGTGAGTAAGGTTTATGATGCATCTTAATGTTTAATCTCAATTTTTTAACCACTTCTTCTAAAATTAAGTTATATTGAGATCCACTATCTATCAATGTATCGATCTTAGTATGTTTCATTATGACCCTTAGATGAAACAACTTACTTCTTGAATCAGAACCATCACCAATTTTACCTGTCAAACCAATTGTTGTGATTTTAGTCTCATCACCTGAATCATATCCCAAGTCTATTGGTCGTGTTGTTGTTGCAATTGTTTGCCTCCCTTTCCTTTCTTTAACCATTTCGGTCTCTTCTCTGTGTGCAATTGCCAACAATGATCATCAAGCCCTTCTTTCTTGCAATGCTTGCAAGAGAGATTCCCTTCCTTCATTGTCGCTGAATTTGCTTTCTTTCCATTCCCCTTTTTGTCTTCTTTCCATGAAGATGATTCCCTTGATACACCAACTCTTGTTTTCCCCGCTTTATACATTGCTTGGACATAAACCTCATCAAGATTAGTTGGTCCAAACATAAATACAATGTTACGAATATGTGCAGGTAAACCTCCTATATACTTCATAAGAGTTTCTTGTGTATGTAATGGAATATTTAACATTAATGACATCTTACAAAATTCATCTGTGTATTCTTGCACCGTTTTTCCTTTTCTTAGTTTAATACTTTGCCATTCAATTAAAGCCTTTTCTTTGTAACACAAAGGAAAAAACTGCTTTCCGAGTGAAAAAACAAAATCTTGCCATGATGAAAATACATTACCAACTTGTTGAGTACCATGTTGCAACTTAATCTGCCACCAGATGAGTGTTGTGCCTACAAGACGAAGCGACGCCAATTTGATTTGGGTTGCCTCATCTTTGATTCATTGCACACTGGAATAAACTTCCATCTGTCTGACCCAATTATCAAGCCTCTCAATATTGACTTCACCATCATACATGGGCAATTCAAATTTTACATCAAGCTTAAGTAATGGAATATTATGCTTATGTTTATCATAATGTTTTCTTGTGGTAGAAGTTGAACTTGTACTTGAAGAAGCAGAAGATGGAGACGAAGGAGGTGAAGGAGGAAGTTTAGAAGGATCCTCTCCTTCTTCACTTTTGTCTTGTTTTGAAGATTCCCCTTGGAAAGACCTCTTCCATTCCAAGTAATCATCATATAAGAGCTTTACCATCTTAGACATGGTGAAGAAAGTCTTTTGAAACTCTATCTCGTTCTGAGACATTCCTTCTTCAAATGCCATCTTCTCACTTTGAGATGCCCTCTTTCTCGATCCAATCTCAGGATCCCCTTCTACAACCTTTCCTTCACCATGACTTAGATTTTCCCTGGTAATCATGCAAACTCAAACAACCAATTGTGAACCTACTCTGATACCACTTGATCCAAAAATGATCTTTAAAAGACTTGGTTGAGTTTTAAGCATGTGTTAAATTACCACTTAGAATTTAAGAAAAGAAGAAGATCTTAATGAAAGAATATTACAACCATCATAAAGAATGCAGATCAGAAAGTAAACATCAGGAACAACAAACCATAACAACAATATTGTTAACAGAGTTTGACAAGGTTGCCTACGTCTCCAGGCCTTTGTCTTAGTGGGGGAGGCTTTATTATTAATATTCAATGCTTCAAAAGTACATCAGAAATGCATCAAATGGATTACAAACTAATATGGCTATGTTTAGCTTGATCTCAAGAATCCAACACAACTGATGGCACTGAAAAAGGTTGAGCGTAGCTCTCGAAAATAGCCTCCAAAGTTTGCTTCCTCAATGGATTCCCTACATAAAAATGGTTTGATCTTCACAATTTCTTCATCATTTTGTTGTCTATGAACTTGAAAAGCACTCAATCATGCCTTGATAATATAGAATTTGAGTTGGGGGTCGAAATCCCAACTTCCCCCCCCTCTTTCTGGGCTCTTTTTGGGCTCAGATCCCATTTTCTAGGCAAAAATCCACTAAAATCAGGCCCAGATTTGGTTAAATCCTCCAAATTTGGCCAAATCCGCCAAATTTAGCCTAACAAGGGTAACCCCCAAATCTTGGGCCCGTGGTCATATGGCGACCCTTGTGACCAGGGCCCCAAAAATTTGACCTAGCCAACATTAGGCAAATTCAGGCTGCCATGTGGCACCCTCTGATTGGGCCATGTGTCACCCCTTGATTGGCTCGAGCCACATCAGCCTGCCCAGTTAGCATCCCATGTCAGCATTTGTACTGCCATGTCACCTGCCTAGTCAACATCCATACTACCATGTCACCCTGCCATGTTGACATCTGTACTACCACGTCACTACTTACCCACCTGCCACGTGTCATCCGTACGTCTGCCATGTTAGCATTCTGTACAACCACGTGTCGTGTCTGTACAATGCCACGTGCCAAGTTTGGATTGGTCCACATCAGCCCCCAAAAAATGCCAAAAATGAGTGACACATGTCACCTCCTGGTGTTTCCATGTGTCAAGCAGATGTCATCTTGACGTACTGTTGACGTCAACGTTGAATTTGACCTGTTGACTTTGACTTTTTTTGCATGTTTGGGAAATCGATCAAAATGCAATAACTTTCGTATACGGTGTCCATTTAAAAAAAAAAATATATGGACGGAATTGGCTCGACGAGCCTGACACAATGGCACTGGTTTCATCTGATTCTGAGTACTTTGATTTTTAGGCCTTCCTGGATCCATTTTGGATCAGTCGAGAAGAATGACCCAAGTAAAAGCATAAGAAACAAAACAACATGTTGGTAATAGAAATATTTGAAAAGAATAACACGTTGAATTCAAACATCATCACTACTTTACAACAAATAAACTCGGGTTCAAATTCTCTTAAAATCCGTTTATACCAAAAAAATGTCTAATCCAATACTTTCGAAACTATAGAGTTGACAACAAAGAACTAGCTCGAGTTCGAATCCTTGCTTCTTTGCATGCTATAACAGAGACAAGTTCGACCCATATCCAATTTCAACTATTTACAAACTTTCATCAACATAAATGACACACCCAAGATGGAAAATGAGAGAATGGACAGTGAACAATAGGAACTAAAAATCTTCCTGCGATTTACATTCCAAAAGCCACCAATTCCTTCATTGTATTCCTCAAACAACTTTCTAAGAAATGAAAGACAGGGAAAGAGAGCAGTTTTACACGTAAGACTAGGTAACAGAGCCAAAACTTAACCATTACAAACAAAACATATGCAAAAGATGCTCAATAGTTGGTGTACTTATTGTATCCAATAGTGGGTTTATATCAAAGTTGGGATGATTGTCACAATGACCAGGTGGATTCTTTCTCCAGATCGAGCTGAGCTCTATTCCACTAGTCGAACAATGCAAACGACATAACCCTAGTTCATTGAAAAGTGGTAAAGCACGAACCAACTCGATAATAAAGACCACGTCCTATTGAAATAAATGCATGGATAACTCATTTACATTCCATACCATGCCAACTCAACACACGAGATAAATAACCACACTCATGCCATGCAAACTTCATTACAACGGGGTTGCATTATTTCCACTCACATAATATAATGCCATGCACTATATCTACCTCAAGATATATGCCATTTAAATCACCATCAATCAAATCGACCTGTATATCTATGTGAGTAAGCTCAGACCTATAACTTTTAACCAATGATATACACCATTCAAAACATATGTTGTACAACATATATTATGCGTCGCTTCACCATATTGTATATCAAACCAAAAGTTTCAAACATTTTTCCCATAGCTAGCTAACGTATGCCACTTAAACATTACCTTTTGCTTATCACCATTGTTGCAACATGGAACAAAAGTGAGCTTGTAAAGTGAATCTATTCATATGATATATCATGTGTGCATACTATGACTATATAACAAAGATATTTGTATATGTATGAAAACTTTCCATATGTATATGGTTTATAAACCATGCTTTTACTTCTCATACCTTGACTCTGCTACATGTATGTCCAATTGTAAAGTTTATATGTCTTGAATTCATATGCACAGAAAATAACTTTAACTTATATTGTGTCTGTAATCATAGGAATAGGGCAGATCATTTTGTTTGCATATTTCACAAGAACCATGTCACCAAAATGTTGAAGAGTGAAAATAAGTTACCATCATTGACATGCACTGAAATGAAGTGCAACGACCCTTTTTGTCATCTAAACATTTCAAGCACCACAACAACTATAGATCAAACTACCATAACTTTGAAGTTTCATCATAATATTACTGACGCGTAGATATGCAAGTGTCATGAGGAAAATACTTGAAAATAATAATTTATATGTTTTCTAATAGGGAACCATATAGACATAGGACTTGCAAGATTTTAATAATAGGTGACGAGATTTTGAGTCAACACCCCTTATAGATGACAAACTTCCTTAATGAGAGGCATAAGAGGGGGACTTTGGTGCAACATCTGGCCTCAAAAATCCCTTCAAATCTCTTTCTTAATAATCTCCATGAATGCACAGGTCGACCTTGCTTCCCCAAATCAATACATAAAATTTTCCAAAGGTCGGCCCAACAAGTCTTCATAGAGCCAATCCCTCAATTACATCAATTTTTTGACAAACATATAGGTTGGCCCTAACTTAATTGTTGCATAGGTTGGCTCCAATTGTTTTCAAGTATATAGGTCACACACATTCACATAAGTTTTAAGGTGCCTCCTTCATATTTTCCTTGGCCTAAAACGTCAAGATCAAACCCTCGCTGTAACAATTGGTTCAGGTCTGAGGTAATATCTCTGGTTGTCTTAATGCTTGATGACAGTCTCCCCTTCTAGTCACATAACCAGAAAATGCTTGCAGCTTCTCAATATATCCTTTATGGTGCCCTTACTGCTGGAATAATTAATATATTCCAGAGTCATTGCTAAATGTTGACCCAAACAAGTTCTTTGATGTGGAATTTCTATGCGAAAGATCTGGAGTAATTCTCATTTAACGTGCTGCTACAGGTTTGCAAAGTGTTGGGGTTTGAGGTCCCATCATCCATCAAGTATAGCTTAGCTCATAAACCCAGATCAGCCACTGCAGACTACAAATACCAATCACCTTTGCCAATCATCCTGAATAGGGATTGCCTTGTGAAGCATGCTCAATATGCTCAGTTTCAACATATCTAAATGAGCTACATCTTCTCGTAGATTTATCCTCTACCACAGGAGTCTTAGGCACATTGTTGGAGGTCAGGTTCACAATGTCTTGCTTAGTGGTGTGAACTCTTCATTAAAACAGAAAAATTATATTTTGTTGCAATGACGCATAGTCTCATCCAATGCTCTCAGTTGGACTCGTTAATTGCTGAATTGGAGATATCTTCTGAACAACTGAAACTGTCTCATCCAGAACTACATGCTAAAATGGTTCATCCTCTCCAGTTTTTCTCTTCAATTATGAGGCAATCTCCAGTGTTGATGAACAGAGTTGCCTAATTGATTCCTTCCAAAAAATTTAGGCTATGTCCTGTATACCCTTAGGTCCTTGTAAAATTTTCCTTAGATGGGGCATGCACATATAATTCATCCATTTGTGATTCTAACTTCAGAATACACCTTGGTGTTTTGATGCCATTACTTTCTTCAAGAGAAATTCGTTGGCTTGATCTCTCATATGTCATTGGAAATCTCTTTACTGTGTATGATGTAGCCAGTGTAGATGATGCTTCAAAAGCATTTAGTCCTTCTCTCTCTCTGTCTCCTCTCTTCTAATGTTTCAGTAGATCCTCGAGAATCAAAACAAAGCCAACCTTGTCAAGGTTCTTCATTAGCATCACTAGGACTATCCCAAGATCCATCGGCAGTTGGGCCATCACCTTTTTGTGCCTTCTTTGTTTGAATTAAATGGCTTCTGCAGGTGTAATTGTGCACTTGTTCCACAGTCCATTTACCACAGTTACCTTATTTTGCCCTTCCTTCAAGGGATTCCAGATCCTCTCCTTGCCAAACCAATGATTTACAATGACTCCTTGTTCTTTGTCTAATTCCTCTTGAATGCTAGCTCCACTAATACCTTCCAATAATGAAGGTATTGATTGGGTTTGTGATCTCCCCCCATTTCTACAAGTAACCCAACAAAATAGTGGGTAAGAAGGCCTATTCAACCACCCCAACAAAATAGTGGGTAAGAAGGCCTATTCAACGACTACAGAGGGATCTTAGGAGGATGGATTTGCATTTTTGGTGAGATGGCTTGAGGATCCATATATCTTAGGGGCCTTTGGAGGTCAACATGGCAGCTTGGGAAAGCATTCACCCTTCTTTGGAGGAGAAGACCTCACCTTTGGGGTTTACTTCATCTTGTGCATTGTACACGTGGCTTGACCACTTTTATTTTATTGTTGTTTTAGATTACTCAATTGTAATTTTGTTTTTCTTAGGCTAGATTTAAGGAAGCACATGAGATAATATTATTTTATTGTAAAGGAAGTTTTGCATCATCTATATAAAGAGACACACTTTCTCATTTGTACTCATGGTTGGATACTTTTGAGCTCTATCTTTTTGGAGCCTAATCAATGTATCTTTCTTGGAGCATTTATGGTGTTAAGGGTTCTTTCTTTGTGGATGAATGTTGTCAACTTTTGAAGCTTTTCCTAATTGGATTTATTTTTGTGCATGAAGATTGATGGTGGAATTTTTTCAAGTCTTCTACAAAGCCTTTCAAGGTCAATCCATAGGGGGGTACCTTTATCACATGGAGGAAGAAGTTTAGGGTTTGTCCTCATTCTTCCTTGTTGGTTTTGTGAGTATTCAATACCATGCTTTGTTTTTCCTATTGGTTCTTTGGCGGAAGTATTAAGTAATTTCATGAAGTCATAGTTGATTTTCGATGGTGAAGGCTATTCCCTTGAGGAAACCCTTCTTGTAGACCTTGAATCCATTGTTGATCTATTTAGGGAAGGTATTACTTCAACCTCATGGCGCTAGTCTCAAATCCTAATCCTTTAAGAAAATAAGCCAACTCCTTGGAGGGTTTCTTCTTGACCTCATTTACTAGTTGATTCACCTCGACTCCATTTCCCTAGTTGAACTTGGTGCCGATCTCTTGATGTTCTTCAATCAATTTTCTAAGAACCCTAAAAAGCTCCAAACCCCGTTTTACTAAGGCTACTCTCAATGTCACCTTGTGCTTCATTGCTTGGTCTTAGTAATCCTAATAGGGAATACCCCCTTGAGCTATAGGAGATTTGGCCTAAAGCTACAAAAGATAGGTTGTTGAGGTGATAGTGGTGACCTTCCTAGAGGTTGCCTTTGGATTGAACCTTGTGGATTAAGGCTTTCATTATTACATACAATTTGGGTGGTGATAAGGCTTATGATCCCTTACATCAAATTATGTAATGTCCCCTTACAAATGATCACCCTAGGAGGATGACTTAGAGATCTATCGGATTCCCGTAGGCCATACTCGATTAAAAAAGAGGATTAATAGGTTAATTATTTAATGTCACTTGAAGGAAAAAGTTATATTATAAAGTGACATTGAGTAATTAAAAAGTGATTTGAAGAATAAAGTGAATAAACCTTATAAAGTCACTTTAATAACTTAAGTGAAGATAAAAAAGTAAAAGGGTCAACCAAAAGGTTAAAATAGTTAGCAAAAAGGTGAAAGAGATAAAAGAAAATGAGAGTTCATTCTTCGGTTATGTTGATGATTATTTCTGATTGATTTGGAAAGCTATTGGAGCCTTGGAGGTTTGGAGAGAAACACTTGTTTGGATTGGTTTCGATGGTGAAATATTCCACCCTAATTGATCATGTTTCGGTGGTAAAAAATTCCACCCTAGCCATTAGAAAGAGAGATAATTTATATTTCACTTGTGTTTATTGTTGATGAACCCTTTTCATTTAGTTGCACAAGATTATTTGTTGGGAAAGCCAAATTTGTCTTGGAGTAGATCGATTTGCTTGTGGAGGGTTGTTTCTATTTGCATGAGGTCGATTCTTGGAGTGAAGACCGATTCCTTTAGAGAGAGGGCCGAAAATATAGGTGAGGGTCGAGATCTCTTATAAAGAGTCCGAGTTCTCTATTGCTGGGGATGGGGTTATCTTGCTGGACCAAATTCCTTTGTGCTGGGTTGAGTTCCTTTGTGGCTCAGCCATACTCCTTTGTGTGTGGCAGCTACCTTAAGTGTAGAGGCCGAGTTTGCTGTGGAGGGATAGCTCCTTGTGCTTGTCGGATTCCCTTTGAAAAAGGGGCTTGTTACTACTGCAGAGATCGAGTTGTGAAGGTAGGGGTCGAGTTAATTGTGTAGACAATAATTTCTTGTGTGGGGGCCGTGTGCATCTAACAGCAGCTGGTTCTCCTATGTGTGGGCCGAGTTACTAGTGGGAAGGCCGAGTTTTCTAAGTGTGGGAGCCGAGTCTTGGTTGGGGACAGAGTGCTTTGGTGAGGAGGCCGTGTTCAATCCAATCAGGTGGCAGCCTTTGGATATGGGCGAATTTACTGTTCAAATCGTGGCCATTTGATGAGAAAAAACAGTCATATATGCAGCTTGGGTTCCAGATTGGAGGGTGCTTCCTTCAACAACCTTTTGGGCAGTGACCAAGAGGCTGTATAAACAAACTCTACTGTAGAAGGTTTTGTCTAACTCAGGTCAGAAATGTTACTCGAACATATTTTATATTTGTTGTTGTTACTGTTGTGACAGGTTGGTAGAAGTTGTCACCACCTGTAATGAATGTAATGGCTATTTGATGATCAATGCAATAGAAATTCCAATTGTTCCAATTGTATGCTAATTCTTTAAGTTTATCATTAAACTGTTTGACATAATGCATGAACCAAAATACCGTTAAGTCTCAGCAACAACAAACATAACACATTACATCCAAACTATTTGACAAAAAGCCTAAACCAATCAGCAGGCCAGCAAGGGAATTTTAGTGAATTGTTTGTCAAAAACACTAAACTACATCAACAGATCAGCGAGGGTTATTACAGCTTCATTCTTGCGCTTTCCTTGTCCCACATTGCCCTCTGCTGCAAAGGATGAAGAGGTCATTGTGAGAAAAATTTCAAGATAAGATAATTTTATTACTGTACAACAAATGACCAAAATGATAGGACAAGTTTGAAGGAAAATGTAACACGTGCAGAAAATTATAAATAAATAGAAAAGTATATAGAAAAGACTCACCAAGTGGCATTGAAAATGCCATTCCTATTAATCTCTTTTTGTAATATACCGGTGCCTGTTTGAACATCTTAGTCTTTGCATAAGTATCGCTGATTTTTTCCTAGTCATATCAACATGTGGTGGAGTCTTGTGCGTCTTTATTTTTCTTGAATAAATGGCTATCCATAACTATTATTCCTGGGTCAAAATTTCAATGTCTATCTTACGCACGCTAAGCCTTTGTGTCTATCATTAGAGTGAGCCTGGATGGGGTTTCCATTTGTCATTGTTCCTGAAGCATTTAACCTTTAGGATGGTTAGGTTTGAGGAGACATAGGAGTGTCTTGAGTCATTTTATGTCTTGTCTCCTCATCTCTTATCATCTAGTCTTCCGCTTTGAGTCAGTTGCCCCCCCATCCAGCATAGGGATATGGTACATGGTTTTGTCATCTTAATATTCTTGAGTTATCACTTTATGCTGAGGGAAGAGAGACATCATTGCTCTCCTTTTCAGTAGGTCACCTTGTATCGACTTCAACACAATATCTGTAGATGACCCAAAAGTAGAGCACATTAGTAGCCGCTAGCCTCATTGGCGGTTATTTCGCATTCGACAAGGCTGAGCATCACTCAACCTTGATTGGATGATCCTTGTCACTATTTGACTTCAAAACATCTTTCACAATCTCAGGTTGTGCTCGTACCTTAGGATCCATTGACATTATTAGCGGTGCTCCTTCGCACTTCATAGGTGTTTACATTATTGACATATGATGAAGTGACTTTCTCCCTTTTGTCGACATCAACACATTTACCATAGAGAGGAGTGTACATTATCGGGTGGTAGCCTAAGTCACATGGTTCGGGTTTGACAATGATTAGATTCGATTCAGGTTCGAATTTTTCAATGAGGTTCGGCTTTAGGTTCGACTATATATATTGAACCCTAATGAAACCTCATGCCAAACCTCAATAACATTCTCCTTCAAATTCGTCCTAAGGTTTGAATTCGGGCACACATTCGAGTTCGTTTAGGTTCGACAAACCTTGAGGCTCACCAAATTTCAAACCTCAAGCTTTAGGTTCAACGAACCCTGTGAATTAGGTGGTAGCTGGTAGCAGATTCAGATGAGACCCTTTGGCTTTTAGTTTTCATTGGGAGGATTATATACTTTGACTACATGGCCCATTGGACAGGCTTTGGTACTACATGTCAGCTTACAGGTTGTTCTTCATTAGATTGTAGGGCATGTTATCGCATAGTTTGTAGCTAGGTCAAATGGCTATGAAGTAGAAGGCCAAACTGGCGTAACAGGAACCTATCCCACCCAATGTCACCACGATGGGGAGGTTTTTTCTTTTTAGGGAGGTTAGGCCCAGGGGAGACGTCCCCGGTAACCTGGAGTTTTGATGAGGTAAAAATTTAAAAGTCAAAGTAAAGTTTCCCCTTCACAGGTCACCACCAAAATAGATAGTCCCGGCTAAACAACCAATAATGAAGTGTAGGCCCAAAGAAGAACACCTACCTGGAACAAAGCAACAACAAACCAATATATATGCAAGTTACGATTCAATGGGTTAGTACTTCATAAGACTATTTGATATCAATATATAAGAAATTATAACAATTAATATTGACGAAGTCAATGTTTGATAATATAGCAATGAAATAATATCACTTCACCAATAAATATCAAGATGATGTAGCAATCAATGTATCCAATCAATCCCTCATTCAATAAATGCTTTAAACACCATCCAATTGCCTAATAAATGAAAGTTGTTGCGTCAAGATGAAATAACCAAGGGTGACGTCTTCCTTTTAGGGTTAGTAGTTAGTTAGGGTTTCAATTTAGCAAAGGTTTTGAGGGTTGTTTGATCACTTTCACTTCAACATTGGAGGCTCAAGATCAGTGCCTAAGGGTTAATGGAGTAAAAAAAGGTGAAGGACGCACAAGTTGAAGGGGATGAGATTTAAAGGACAAGAGGGAAAGGTTTCAAGGTGTTGCTAAAGTAGGGCCTCAAAGACAGAAACCTAGGGGAGAGAGTCTCACTCTGGTGTTGCTAAAGCAAGGCCTCGTGCTCTCTCCTCCTTCCCGGCAAACAACTAGCTCAATGAAAAGCAAAATCAAGACAAAAGAGTTTAAAGAGGGAGAGTGTTGCTAAGGCAAGGCTCTTTCATCAAACCCTAAAAGAAAAC
>SNQJ01S0205464.1:0-20496 GCA_010110895.2 Picea sitchensis | reverse complement strand
AAAGAGAGGGGGAATTGGCAAGGATTTTTTGAGTGTGTGAGAGGGAAGGAGAGGGAGACAAAGAGATAAGGTAGAGAGAGAGTGAGAGGAAGGGGGGGAGAGAAAGTAGGGAGGGCTAGATGTATTAGAGAGAGAGGAGAGATAATGAAAGGGAGGAGGGGGTGGAGAGAGAGTGAGACTGATTGTGAGAGTAAAGATATATAAAGAGAGAAATGGGGAGAGAGTATAGGAGAGAGAGAAAGAGGTGGTATATGTAGGAGAGAAAGAGACCAGAGATAGTGGGAGGAAGGGGAGTATATAGAGGGAGGATGTAGGTAGAGAGAAACATTTTTCAGTGATAGAGGGGGGTAAGAGAAAGAAAGAGAGGGGGGTTGGACAAGGACGAGGTGGAGAGAGAGTGAGATTGATTGTGAGTGGAGAGATAGTGAGAGGGATGGGGAGAGAGAGTGATACTGATTGAGAGTGGAGAGATAGTGAGAGGGGGGGGCGGGGAGAGAGAGGAAGGGATTGAGGATCGGGTAGAGAGAAAGTGAGATTGATTGTGAGAGGAAGGGGTGAGATAGAGGCAAGGAGAAGAAGGAACTAGAGGGGCCTGAGACAATTGCTACAACAACCATGGAGGAATTTTCTTCCAAGTATGACAGGAAATTTTCTTTGGTTATTATAGTATCCAGTGTTAGTAGTGGAGGATTTGGTGGTGAATTCATATGGATTGTGGATATTGGAGCCCCTTGTCACATGACAGGAATTTCGCGAGTATTCCTTATTATCACTGAGATAGGTCCTAACCGACTAGTGGAGAGTGAAGGTGGTACAGTGTGATTTGTACGTGGAGTTGGAAAGGTTATATTCTGACTCAAGTATGGAGGATTTATGGATCTTGATGGATTTCTCTTTGTTCCAGGGTTGAGGGTTACCTTCATCTCAGTATCAGCCTTAGAGGATGTAGGATATTGTACATTGTTCAAGAGGGAACATGTATTTATATACAAGGAGGAAGCGGACCCGATGGAACCACAGTTGATTGGTGATTAGGTGGAAAATTTGTATATGTTGCGAGGAAAACCTTCATGATATGATTCAACGCCGGATGAGGAGCATGAGGAGGCTCAACCGGTGTGATCGAACCAATGCTCAGGGTGGAGTGGATTCTCCCAGGAGCTCAAGGTTCAAAGTAGTTGTCAGGAGAAGATCTTCTAGTTCGAGTTATGTGCAAATGTTGAGGATAGCTCCAGGTTTCGAGGGATCTCCTACTGAGCACAGTGTGATGGAACCAGATGATAGTGATGGCAACGAGTACTTCCCTCACTAAGAGGGAGTGTTAGATTTTTATCTCGGAAGTTACTAAGCGTGTTTTATCTTGTATGCAGATGTTACCTTATGTTTACACTACTAGGCACTTCACTTGAGGGTTCTTTATAAAGTTGTAACAAAGTGGTTATTTTATTAAAGTGACATTTTAATTTAGTGTACTTTCTAATATTAAAGTGACTTTATTTCATAAAGTGCACTTATGTAAAAGTGAAATTTACTTTAATATTTTAAGTGATTTATTTTGGAGGGAATGAATCATGGTTCTTGATCTTGTAAAGGCAAGATTAGATCTTGGCCTTTGGATTTAGGGTTGGGGAAGGTGAAAAGACACTTGGGAGGTAAAAGGTCATCTTCAGAAATTTTAAAAGAATGCATTGGGTAGTGTGCAATACACAAGTGAAGAAGAGTGTGAGAGAGATTTCTCAGAGTTTGGAGAGGAAAGTGAGCAACAAGTTGGCACATTTCCCAAGAGAGCTTGGGCGCAAATCCCAGGGAGGGATTTTTTGTTTTGAGTGTTGTTTTTTATTTGTTAGGACAGGCCGTACTATATGGATCCGTACAGGCCATACAACAACAAACTTTGGCATGAAAATCGAGGAAAGAGAAGGAATGGTTTTCGAGGCAAGATTTGTTGAGTTTTCTGAAGGAGGTCAGTCGTATAGAAGGCAAGGTAAAACTTCTTGTTTTGGGTACATTTTTTGAGGTGAAATTTTCATCAAACCCATACAGTTATACGGAATGTGACATGGGTTTCAAGGATGTTTTGTGGTGGGACAATTTTGTGTTGTAAGTTGTCTCTCTTGGATGGAAATTGTATTTCAGCTACTGATAAATATTTCATAAAGCTAATAGAATCTCTCTCTCTCTCTTTAGGTTTCCCCACATTGGGTTTTTCCCTGGCATTTGCCTAAATTTCTGAGTTATTCACGGTTGAATGAATGTTGTTCATTTTGTTTATTTCGCTGCTAAATTGCTTAACAATGTGTATTTCTACAAATGGTAATTTATGAATGTGAGTTTATACATATCAGAGTTCATTGATGACCGTTATCTCTAGGTTGCTAAGTGTATGCTAGAATTATAGCTTGTTGATTTTGTCATTTAAATTTCTACACTACGTGGGTTTGGGACCATATCTAGGGCCCATGAGACAATCATTATTTAGGCCCTATATTGGTCTTTCATGCTATCTTGAGTCCCTAATACACTTTTATGGAGTGAAAATCATTATAACATCACTAATATGATTCTCATTTACCAAATATTCCCTTTGGGGAAGCATGTAGGGTTGTTTGGGATCTTATGCATAGCTCATGTGCTCTAAGTACATCTTCCATGCCATATGATGTTGGTGTTCCTTCTTGAACAATCATGATGAAAAATTTGTTTTGTTAACATTATTTTTAACATAAAAATATATAAATTATATAAGAAATTTCCACCCCTCAAATGTACAACGAGTAATTTATAAATTTGTCTATAATATTTTATCGCGACATCATTTTTTGACATTATTTATATACTAGGAAAGATATTGAACAGATATACGACATTTATGCTATTAAGTTTCTATGTTTCTTAATTTTTTTTAAGTAAGTTAGTTAATTTTATTAACAATATACTAATAAAAAAAATCTTAAATTTTTCTATAATTTTTTAAGTACCTTATTTAATTTTATTAACAATTACATGGACACAATTCAATATGTATTTTAACATGTTTTGGGATTTTTTTTTAAGAAAAAAGTTAAATAATCTTATTTATAAAATCAAAATGCTTTAAATCATTCCATAGAACCCGCAGAATCAAGAATAGCTTTTTTTTTTTCTAATATGGCGATATAATTAAAAAAAAATCAATTTCTTTCATAATCCACCTATGTTCAAATATGATGCCAAAATTAACACAAGTTTGATTGGCATTAATTCATAGTAGTTGTGTGTTTCACTCCTACTAATAACAGTTAACAGTTGAGAATAAAGTATTCTCTAGCTCTTATTAGTTTATGATACCAAAATCTTCTCTAAATGAAATAAAATAATAACTCTTAAGGTCACTACTTCCTCGTCAATTCCTATCAGTATTATTGAATCCAACCCCTTTGAACACTTTAATAATATCTTATTTAACAATCTTAAATAATATTAATCATTATTATTGAGATCCAGCCCTTTTAAACATTTTAATAATATTTTATTTAACCAATAATATTAATAATTAATAAACAGTTCAACCCATGAAAAAGAATAACTGCACAGAAACAATATCGTTTTATTTCATTAATCGCATTCAAATCTCCACGGAAACCCTTGTCAACAAGGGAAGAAAACACAGCCAAATCCTTTGCTATATTCTTCAAGAGAAAGACCTTCACCACCAATAAAGACCTAGCACACAAGAGGATTCTTAAACCCTAGAACTCTAGTGCCCAAGAGAGGTGTGCACCTTTTGCAAAAGAAGTGTACTATTTGAAAGATATATTTCCACAGCAGGGGGAATATTCCTTTATATATTAGACTTGTCCTATTAACATAAGTGTCTATTGGTTCAATAGGGTCGAACTCTCTAAGACATATTATAATTCTTATTCTTCTTATTATTATAATTAATATTATCCAAATTAATTATCTTTTTACATTTATTATTAGACCCACTGATAGATAGGGTGGGCACACGTACCTTTACATAGCAATTAGGGTTATAGGTAAGTCCGACTCTTGAACAATATATATAGAAAAGGATATGATACCACCCACTAGTGCTCATCCATAGGGGCATCCCATAGGGATGTCATAGCTCTACGATTCACTACATTACATAGAAGAACCATGTCTTCACACATTCACATGTGCTAATCCATTTGCACGTCCACTCTACGGATCTTCCTTCCCACTTCCTCACACGAGAATCATCTAGAGTCTTCTCATCGACCCTCTTGTGGGATTTGTACATCATCTTCATTTATGTTGTTCTATACTCATGATGATGCACCCAACACTTTGGGAGTTTACACATTCACCTTGTGCTCAACCCACCAGGCATGTCCCTAATTCAGCGGATTGCCTTTCCAATTGGATAATCATCTAGATTTATTCTCAACTCTATGAATGGAGGAGGTCATCTCGACGTTCCCAACTTTGTCTCATGCGGGAACCATGTACCCTTCTTAAGGGCTCTCTTAGGTTTGTAAGCTGAGGAGAAAAGACTTCACATAGCTGCAATGATCCCCACCTCATAGGTTTGTAAGATGGAGAATGTATCACATAGTTGAAATCATTTATAGTCCCTCTCAGCTAGGGAGGAATTTTCCATTAAGCCAAGTATCTCTTCCCTCTCAGCTAGGGAGGAATTTTCCATTAGGCCAAGTATCTCACGGAAATACTTGAACTTTGTCTTGGCAAGTGGTTTGGTGAAGATATATGCAATATGTTCATGAGTAGAAATATATTGCACGTGTACTATTTTTCTTTGTACCATGTCTCTGATGTAGTGATACTTGATTTCAATGTGTTTCGATTTGTCATGAAACACTAGGTTCTTGGAGAGATTTACACAACTCTAGTTGTCAAAATGAATAGTAGTTGGATCCATCTCATGACCGAACAAGTCAATCAATAGTTTGTGAAGCCATACTGCTTCATGAACTACCACACTTAGTGCAATGTAGTCTACCTATGTTGTACTTAAAGCTACATAGATTTTTTTTCTGCTACACCAGGAAACCATGGCTGATCCTAGGGTGAAGCAGCAACCTAAGGTGCTTTTTCTGTCTACTGCACTTCCTACCCAATCTGCATCGGCATATCCTTCCAATATTAAGTCCACATTAGCTACATATCTTAGGAAATAACCAATTGTACCTTGTAAGTATCTCAATAAGTGTTTTGCAGCTAGTCAATGTGTATGTTTTGGTTGACTCATAAACTAGCTAAGCACATTCACTGCATAGAAAATGTATGGTTTGGTGTTAACCAGATACATCAAAGATCCAATAAGCTATCAATATAAATGTGGATCTATGTCTCCTAAATCAATGTCATTCATATTCTTTAAATCCATTACCATTGGAGTAGGCATGGATTTACAATATGTCATTTTGAACCTTTTCAGTATCTCCAAAGTATATTTTCCTTGACTTAAGAAAATCTCATCTGATCTCTACCATACTTCTAGTCCCAAGAAATAATGCATTTGGCCCAAATACTTCATTTCAAATTTAGAATTTAATGCCTGTTTGCATTCAACAATGAGTCTCTCTAAACCGGTGATGAAAAGATCATCCACATATAGGAATAAAATAAAACACTCATTGTCATCAATGTGATAATATAAGTTTGGGTCAGATGCACTTTTTTTGAAACCCAAACTCATCAGGAATCCATCCATTTTATCGTACCAAGAACGTGGTGCTTGTTTTAGACCATATAGGGATTTCTTCAATCTGTATATATGAGATTTTTTATTGTGTATAACGAAACCTTCTAGATGCTCAATATAAACTTCTTCCTCAATTTCACCATTGAGAAAAGTTGTCTTTACATCCATCTGATGTAGCTTCCAACCCATGGAATAAGTTAATGCAATGATAGATAGAATATATCTAGCTACCAGTGCAAAAGTCTCGTCATAGTCGACTCCCTGTATTTGTGAAAACCCTCTGGCCACAAATCTTTCTTTGTATTTTTCAATGCTTCCATCAACAACATGTTTGATTTTGTAAATCCAGTTGGAAGTCACTACGGACTTTCCCTCTGGTCTTGGGAAAACATCCCATACATAATTCTTTAGTATATATTGATATTCTTCAGTCATGGCATCTTTCCATACTTGCTCACCTGAAGCTTCTCCATGAAAATTTGGCTCTGAATCAATAATGTGGGTCATGGTTGAAAGGTAGCTTGAGAATATCTTAGGTCTCTTGCTTTCTCTGGTTTCTCCTTGTGGGGCTTTATGCCCTTCTGCTTCTTCTAAATTTTTTCGAGCCCAAGCAGGTCTTTTATGTTCAACTATGATGTATCTGGGTATGTTACTTGGGGAAACTTAATTTGCTGGAGAAACTAGGTCAACTGGAGTTGTTGGCTCATCTGGAATAATATATGTCTCCCTCTGAACTGTTGAATAAGGAAGAGGAATTGTTTCACTATCTATTTCCATATGAGCTTCTCTAGATTTCTGGAAGGCTACTTCTTCTTCAAAAGTAACATCTCTTCTTACTTCAATTTTTCTCTGACCTAGGATGTAGATTCGATATGCTTTTGAGGATTCATTGTATCCTACAAATGTACCCTTTCCTCTTGAAGTTTCTAGTTTGGATCTCTTTTCTTTGAGTACATGAACGTACACTGGACATCCAAATATTCTGAAGTGTCCAATTTCAGGATTCAGTTTGGTGAATGCCTCTTCTGGAGTAATGTTATTCAGTATCTAATGAGGACTACGGTTTTGAATATATATTTTTTTCATACATGCTTCTTCCCATAGAAT
The DNA here is from genome assembly GCA_010110895.2 of Picea sitchensis. Lineage (NCBI taxonomy): Eukaryota > Viridiplantae > Streptophyta > Pinopsida > Pinales > Pinaceae > Picea > Picea sitchensis. The sequence continues at coordinate 13,697 of SNQJ01S0205464.1, read as the reverse complement.
CATAGGTAGACTCTGATCATGTATCATTTCTTTAGTTTCCTCAGTGATAGTTTTGTTTTTCCTTTCAACAACCCATTTTGTTGAGGGTTGTAAGGAACTGTGAACTCCCTCTTGATCCCTGCTTCAATACAAAAAATGTTGAATTATTTTGAGGTGTATTCTCCTCCATTGTCTGATCTCGATACTTTGATTTTTCTTCCAGTCAGGTTTTCAACCTAAGCTTTGAATTCTTGAAACTTGGCAAGGAATCCATCCTTGTTCTTCATAAAGTAAATCTAAGTTTTATTGGATTGATCATCTATGAAGAGTACATAGTAAAAGTACCCATTTGAGGATGCAACAGTCATTGGCCCACATACATTTGAATGTATCTAGTCCAATATTTCCTTGGATCTGTTGTCACTGCTAGGAAATGATCCTTTAACATTTTTTCCAAGGGAACAATCTTTTCAAACACCTTTATGTTGGATCTAGATCTCTGGTAGACATGTTACCATTTTCCCTAGAGATGGAAGATATCTATAATGAATGTGAGCAAGTCTTCTAGGCCATAACTCACTCAAGTTGATAGTTTCATGTAATAAGGCTTGAATTGGTTTGATGGTCAACTTGTACAAGTTGTTTTCTATGACACCAATTACTTTGGAATAGGTAATATGAGAGTCTTTGTGCCATGCAAGAACTCTAGCTTCTGAGAAAGTGATTTTGTAACCTTTCTCTTCAAGGGCCGAAATAGAGACACGGTTTCTCTTCATTCCAGGTACGTATAGAACTTCTTCTAGTTTAAGGTGCATATCTGAATCTAGTTGGAAAGTATAAGTTCCAACTCCTCTCACATGTAGATGTGTATCTTTCTCAACGAAGTGTGTTAGATGATTTATAATACCGGTCATGTGCCTAGAGGCACCACTGTCAATTAGTGAAGTATTGTCATCGATAGGAACCATACCTGAGAGTGTTGAGATGTTTATGTCTTCATTACTTTGGAGTCTTGTACTGAGCTTGCTTCCCATCATGATTTTTCTCATCTTCACAAACCCTTGTCAACCAGGCTAGAAAACCTAACGGTTAGGCTAGGCTAGCACTTTCATGTTTTTTTGGGATTATGACTACCAACAATAAGMCTTTAATAAATATGATATCCCTGGTAATATGAGGAGCTTATTCAAGAAATTTTCAGAAATACAATTCAAAATTTTCTGCAAAATTTTGGTGAAACCCTTATGGCCAAAAATTTGAAATGCCYAGAATTTTGATCTGAGACTTGCTGGAGGTGCGTTGAGGAAGGTTGTACCCTTATATGTACCTTTTATCCCAAGCTTCCAAGTTTTTATTTGTGAAATATCTCATAAAAGGAGGTTGTATAAATTTTATGGAAACCCTAGGAGGGTCGTACGGTTTCTGTAGATGAGAGAGAGAATGAGTTGGAAATGCTTGTGCAATGGGATATTCAAGACCTATGCTCTAAAACCATGTTTATTTTTCAATAATATAGGTTAATCATGTACTTCATTTCATTTTATAATGTCTTAACCATAAACAAGAATGTTGCAGCAACCAAGATCACAAGAAGAAACACCATGCACAAGAACACAAGAGGTATCATGTGAAACCCTTCTCAAAAAGGGAAGAAAACATAGCCAAATCCTTTGCCATATTCTTCAAGATAAATACCTTCACCACAAAGAAATACCTCACACACAAGAGGGTTCTTAAACCCTAGAACTATAGCACCCAAGAGAGGTGCGCACATTTTGCCAAAGAATTGTACTTGCTAAAATTTCCAAACTCACAAGAAAGATATATTTCCACAATGGGGAATTTCCCTTTACTTATATTAGACTTGTCCTGTCAACCGAATTTTCTATTGGCTCAATAGGGCCGACCTCTCTAAGACATATTATAATTCTTCTTCTTCTTCTTCTTCTTATTATTATTATTATCCAAATTAATTATCTTTTACATTTGTTATTAGACAAAGTAAGATAGGGTCGACCTGTACCCTTTACATAGAAATTAGGGTTATAGGTAGGTTTGATTCTTGAACAATATATATAGCAAAGGATAAGATACACCCACCAATGCTCATCCACTAGAGGCACATCCATAGGGAAGTTGTAGCTCTAATTTAGTGCATTACATAGAAGAACCAGATCTTCACACGTTCACCTATGCTCGTCCACAGACACATCCACTATACAGAAATTCTTTCCCACTACCTCACATAGGAGAATCATCTGGGTTCTTCTCTTCAACTTTGTTGCTCAGAGGAGGCTAATAAATTATCTTCATTTATTTTCTCATGACGATGCACCCAACACTTTGGGATTTCACATGTTCACCTTGTGCTCATCCATAGGCACGTCCTAACTCAACAGATCACCTTTCCCACTAGATAATCATATGGTGTTCTTCTCAACTCTCTAAATGGAGGAGGCCATGTCTACGTTCCCATCTTTGTCTCAGGAAGGAATGACGTACCCTGATTAGGGGATCTCTCTCAAGTTTGTAAGCTGAGAGAAAGACTTCACATAAATGCAATGAACCACACCTCACAGGTTTGTAAGCTGGAGAATGTCTCACATAGTTGCAATCATGAATACATCTTTGGATAAAGATAAGAGTTCTATATTTATTGACGAATTTGCAATTAAATGTTAATTTCTATTATAGATTTACATGGCTTATGCATATTGTGTGTGGTTATTCTTAATTCAAAACTAGTGAACTTGATTGCATTTAAATCTATTAATCCTTTCTTGCTAATTTTTTCCATCGACTTGGCTCACAGAGGACAACAAGTATTTCTCCATAAAGTAACAAGTCTAGTGTTTTAGTAAGTGTCATTTTAATAAATGAAGCATTTGAATATGTTGCAAAAGTCATTTCCTTGATTTTGAAAATGTTTTCTTTGAAACTATGCTCCTTACCTTGTTTCACCTTGGTGGTTGACATTGTGTCCTAGTAAGTGATCACCCTTAGGGAAAGGGTTGTTGCATGGATGTCTCCTTGATGAGATTTTGTACCATTCTCTATCATACTTATCACTTTCCATACTTCTTCATTTTCATCCCCTCGCCTTTTGGTATTTTTGGGTGCACTGGCCCAAGAAGGGATTATACCTCATTTCATGGGGAAAAGGGGTTGAAGGCCTGGAGGGAAATGTAGATGGAAAAATTTTAAATCATTATCCACAAATCGACGACAAACTATTTTTTTTGCATTGTAGTGGGTGGGTCTAGTGTTAGTGTCTTACCCTAACCTCCCTATTTTAGACTATCCAAGAGTTAGTTAATTAATGTATAAGGCCATATTATTTGAAAAAGGCCCATTAGATACTAGTGGATAGTTATTTAATGTAAAAGGGTCCTCTTTATTAAATAAGTCCAACTATGTAGTTGGTACTCATTAATGATCAAAAAATAGGTAGATAGGTTTTTTCTCTTTAAGTATATATTTAAAGAGCTAGGAGGCTATGGAATGTTTTGTCACAGGAGAGACCACTCATAATATCTTCTGGGACAACCTACTACTCTCCATCTCCAATAAACTCAACAACTGGACCTTCAAACCTCTTAATCTTGCAGCCAAACTGGTGCTTCTAAAGTTTGTTGTTCAAGCCTTGCCAACCTACCTCTTTATTGCCTTAGCAACCCCCCAATCTGTCATCCGAGCCATTAGGAACATTCAATGTTGCTTCTTGTGGCATGGAAATCACCCAAACAATAAGTTGGCTCTGGTAGGTTGGGACAAGATCTGCAAGACTAAGGCCTTAGGGGGGGCTAGGGCTTTGGGACCTAGGAAAACTAAATCAAGTCATGGGGGCAAACCTATGGTGGCACTGGCTCAAGCACCCCACAGAAATTTGGGAAAAAATATGGAAAAGTAAATATGCTCCCACCACCAGAGAAGAGAAACTAATTAGATTCAACGATCAGATTTAGGGATCCAATAAATGGAACACGTCTTGGAACAACAAAATGCTAATTCAGAAGCATGTTTTTTGGGAGATTTGAAATGGTGAACACTCCTCATTCTATAAAGACTCTTGGAAACAACAACCACCTTTGGCCACTCTTGAAGAACTCATTACCCTACGACAACAAATGAATTTTAGGGACTTCCGGTGGGTAAAGGATCTATGGAGAGCGAATGATGGGCACCGACCATGGCGCAATTGGAAGACTGAACCACATGAACTTCACCTTCAAATGGAGCTGGATCTACAGGCCTGGAAAGCTTGTGCAAATCAATGGAAAATTTACATCAGAGAAAGTCTGACCATGTTGTTATTCCAACAAAGAGGGGATCATCAATGGGAGGTAGCCTTTACTAGGTGTTGCTGATATGTTCATGAACCATTATTACCAAGGAGAGATCAACCCTTGGATATCTTTGAATCAAGCACATTAGTTGCTCGCTCATTCCATATATCTTTTTGTCTGCATAGAACTGAGGGATACTCACGATAGCCTCCCATTTTATGCACACAGCTTTCAAGTCATCGTGTGATGTGTAAGGCACTCTTAGCAAGCACTGTCAAATGAGATCATTTGGAATAACCTCCATTAGAACAATTCAAACACACCTATTTCCTGATCAAGTTCACCCAAAGATTATTGTAATAATGTCACCTATGTCATCGTGACATCATTCGCCAACGCAGACAATAAAATATAATAAGCACCTCAATTTGAATTAGGTAGACATAAATAGATTAGGAGAGTAATTTTTGTCATAGATTAGTGTGTAAGCTAGTTAATGTTGAGCTGCTAGTGAAATTTTGGTCACGATCAGAAACAATAGAATGTGACATGCCATGAAGCTTGAAGACCTAATCCATGAAAAGTTGAGCCACAGTAGATGTTGTAAATGGGTGTTGAAGAGCATGGAAATGAGCATACTTGGAAATAAGATCAACTACCACCATGATGACTGATTTATTTCCCAATTTAGGTAAGTCTACAACAAAATCTATAGAGATATCCCACCAAATAGCAGGTGGAATCGGAAGAGGTTGTAGTGTGCCATGAGATTTGACTATTTCTCCCTTGTTGCATTTACACACATCACATTCAACCACAAAATTATGAACGTCTAGTTTCATACCATCCCCCAAAAAGAACATTTAACCCTGTCATAGATTTTGGTAAACTCGTAGTGCCCAACTGTGGGTGTAGCATGAAGCTCTGAAAGTACCGTGGATTTAAATTTTGACTGTTTACTTAAATACAAACGACCTTTGTATCAAATCTCATCATGGAGACAGGAATACCCTAGGGAAACTGGAGAATTGGACTGTAATTGTTGTATCAGATGTGAACTTTTGGGATAGTGTAGACATTCTTGGCGAGTGGCTTGGAGCCAATCTGATACAATGAAGGAGAGAGAAAAAAAGGATCCTTCAACTTCATATTTTTGGGAAAGTGCATCCACAACCACATTGTCTTTTCCTTTCTTGTAAATGATCTCATAATCATATCCAAATAGCTTAGTCACCCATTTTTGTTTATCTATAGAGGAAATGCGTTGTTCCATAAAATAATTGAGGCTTTGATGATCTATCTTAATTTGGAAGCATTGCCCCAATAGATAAGGGTGATAAATATCAACGGCATGCAAAATAGCCAACATTTCATTTTCATAGATTGATTTTCCAAAAAAAAAAATCAGACAGTTGTTTGCTAGTAAAGGCTAAAGGCCAACCCTCTTGCATAAGGACAAAGACAATTCCTTCCCCTGAAGAATCACATTCTAGGACAAAGGTCTTTGTGAAATTAGGAAGGGTCATGACTAGAGTGGTGCACATGGCCATCTTCAAGGTTTGAATCCTGAGCAACTGTTGGAGTCCAAGTGAAAGAATTATTTTTAAGGAGTGCAGTTAGAGGTGCCACAAACTTTCCATAATGCTTAACAAACTTGCGATAATAACCTGTTAAGCCCAGAAATCCATGCAATATTTTGAGAATCTTTGGGTGAGGCTAGTCTTTCATAGCTTCAATCTTTTTAGGATCCACCCTTACGTTGGCCTTGCCAACAAGATGACCCAAGTACTCGACTTTCGAGGCACCAAAAGCACATTTAGATTGTTTTAGGAAAAGTTGGTGTTGAGAGAGTAGATGGAGAACTCGATCCACATCAGAAAGATGGTATGTCCAGGTTTTTCTATAGATGAGGATATCATCAAAGAAAACTAAGTCAAAATGATGAAGAAAAGGACGGAAGACATGATTCATGAGGCTTTGGAAAGTGGAGGGAGCATTACACAATCCAAAGGGCATGACCAAAAACTCATAGTGGCCCTCATGATTTCTAAAGGTAGTTTTAGGAATGTCTACCTATTTCATACGGATCTGGTGGTAGCGAGAATGAAAATCAAGTTTAGTCAAGAATTGGGCGCCACTCAAATCATCCAAGAGGTCATCAATGACAAGAATGGGAAATTTGTCTTTAATGGTGAGTTTCTTGAGGGCATGGAAGTTAGGACACATGTGCCAAGAACCTTCTTTATTAAGGACCATGACCACAAGAGAAGATTAGGAGCTCATACCAGGGTAGATAACACCTGTGTTAAGAATTTCTTGAACCATTTTCTCAATTTCATTTTTTTGGGAAAAGGAGTGGCGATAGGGATGGATATTGGGAGGAAGGATTCCTAGGACAAGGGGAATGGAATGATCATGAACACCACAGGAAGGAGGGAGTCCCTGGGGAGTGGAAAAAACCACTTGATGTTTAGAGAGGATGTATTGGAGGTCCTACGGCACAAAGGATGTCTCCGTTTCTTGTATGGCATGGAGTTGGGAAATAAAGCTAGAATGACCTTTTTTGAGCATCTTCTCCATGCGATGGAAACTAATGATCTCATGGGAACCAACGATGATGCTTTAGAACTTATATTGTTGGCCCTCTTGGTCGAATTGCATCATTAATTCCTTAAAATCCATGAGAATGGGACCCAAAGTCCTTAGCCAATCTTCACCCAACATAATGTCACAACTGCCCATGTCGATAGCAAATATATGATATTTCAGGTGGTAGTCACCAATTTGGAGACGCACATTTTCACAATGCCCTCCACATTTCATGGACCTACCATTGGAAATCATGATTTGGAAATTATTGATTGCCCGGATATAGAAATTATTTTCTTAGGGAATGCATTGATGATTAAAATTATGGGTGCTTCCACTATCAACAAGAATGATAACCTTCCTATGCTTGAGGTTTTTGGTAGTAGAGAAGTCAGTGAGAGAATTTAGGGAAATGACTGGTTCTACTTCGGGAGGGTCTGAGGTAGGGGTTATGTCAGTGGGTTCATGTGACACAGATACAAGTGGAGCTTCAACATCCTCTTTTGAAACATCCTCTAAGATGGATTTAAAAAGATTTTGTTCCTTACACTTGTGTCCTGAAAAATATTTTCCATCACAATTATAACAAAGGCATTTGAGTTGATGTTCAACCATTTTAGCCCTGGTCAATTTTTGGATCTTTAGTGGAGTAGAAGGAGGAGTGGAATTTATTGTTTTAGTGTGAGGAATAAAGGAGGGTTTCTGGTTTTGAGAAGAGACAACCTGTTGTGCTTCCTTAGCTATTTTAGTAACCTCCACCCAACTCTCTGGCCGAGCCATGAGGACATGGGCATAAATCTCATCCTTGAGGCCACTGATAAAACATTCTTGGAAAAAAGCATTAGACATGTCCTCTGTATGAAAATCCAGTTGCTCAAAAGATGCTATAAAGTCTTCCACAGTGACAGATTGTTTCAACTTTGTCAAATGACCTAAATGGTTGGTTCTAGTGTCAAAGCATTCATAATTCTCTTCCACAAAGTGTGTCCAAGAAACATACCCTTGACAAGCAATTTTTCTCCATTGCCACCATTGCCAACATTCTTGATCTAGATGGAGAACACCATACCGAAGTTTGGCCAAGTCATTTGTAATGTCGTACAAAGAGAAATAATGTTCCATTTGAGTTACCCAACCAGTGGGATCCGAGCCATGAAATTTGGTCACATCCACACGCGGAAGGCATAGGTCACGCTAAAAGTGATGGGGCTGAAAATTATGGGAATGCGAGGAAGTTTCATCTTCAATATGCAAAGGTGGGTCAGATAAAGGGGGATCTGCAATGATATGCAACTTCGTGTAGATCATCATAGCAACAGATTCAATATGGATAATAATGTCTTTTTTTAGGTCTTCTTTGAGTTCCTCGATTGAGGTGGTGATGGAGGAATGCATGTTTTTATTGATGGTGAAAATATTAGCACTGAGTTGTCTCACTTCTTGTTGTGTCTCTGTGAAATTAGATTGCAAGGTATTGAAGCGATATTCCAAGTCTTGGATATGGGTATGGGCCATGATGACGAGGGAACCAAAAAGGGGTGGGTGGGGGTGACAAATTTGCTGAAAAATGATAGGTATGAATGTGATAAGGGTGAAGAGAGATATCCAATGGAATAGGTCTCAAATAATCGTGCAATAGGATCCATACTTTTTGTTTTTTACACCTACAGAGTTATACTCCGGTCTGAAGAATATTGCAATGATGAAATTCCCAAATTCTTAATCAGGAAGAAATGTGTAGTGATTTGGAAACTCGAATGTAGGAGACACAGTTGCGCGGAAATAGATGTTGTATGTTTTGTTTTTTTTGTTTCCGTCCCCAAAGGTTAGGTATTCAACTGTTCTATAGACAAGGGTTTTCCATTTGCTATATCTCTCTGATATATGTGCGGGTTCCAATAGTAGTACTCGACCCAATATCTCAAGGTACCAAGTAAGGAGGATAGAACATGCCCTTAACCTTAATACCCGACTACCCAAGTACTAGAGAATATCTTTCTGAGTTTTTTTCATGGTGGCACTATAGCAGTAAGGAGGCCGATCAGTTTATCTAAAGGGGGATTCAAAAAATCTAGGTCGATCCATATACAAGTGTTGTCTGATTCGCTACCACTCGAAGGGGTACCAATAGGGGTTACAAGGGTGGCCAATAGATTGTGCTTAAGTACCACTTGTATTTCCTACGTGTATGAATCACTGAGCGTGGGTTTATGCTTGTAACAACATATCTTTGTATATTAAATACGTCGGAATATGTATCTACCCTAAAAAAAAATTAACCCACAATTTTTTGCCGAGGAAAGTGCTCTTATACCACTTGTAATATTCTGGATATAAAACGTATGCAGAACAAAAATAAAATTCTAGAAATGGAAGTTGAACAACAATATAACCATAACAACACCACAATAATACCAAAATGATACCAGAATAACACCAGAAAGAGAGCTTTGATTACTGAGAACAATGTTCACTTGCCTCTTCGAGGGGGAAACCTCCAACAGATCAGAGATCTATTACAATAATATCCAAGACAAAAGTTCTCATACCCTGGACTCCTATTTATACTAAATATGTCTATCAAAAGAATCATATAGAGGAATATCCTTCTAGAAGTGGAGCTTCTACTAGGTGTTCTTACGTTCAACTTATTCTTCCTTATTGCTAGACCTTATTAATATTGACCTTTATTACATCAGAATATATTATTCTACCTACATGAGGGATTAGGTCCCTAACAGTAGATGTAGGAGAGAAATATTTAAGAGATAGCGAGAGGGAGGGGGAGAGATAGAGGGAGGAGGGGAGTACAGAGACAATGTGTGAGTGTGAGAGGTGGGGGAGAAAAAGAAAGAGAGGGGGGATTGGCAAGGATTTTTTGAGTGTGTGAGAGGGAAGGAGAGGGAGACAAAGAGATAAGGTAGAGAGAGAGTGAGAGGAAGGGGGGGAGAGAAAGTRGGGAGGGSTAGATGTATTAGAGAGAGAGGAGAGATAATGAAAGGGAGGAGGGGRTGGAGAGAGAGTGAGACTGATTSTGAGAGTAAAGATATATAAAGAGAGAAATGGGGAGAGAGTAYADGAGAGAGAGAAAGAGGTGGTAKATGTAGGAGAGAAAKAGACMAGAGATAGTGGGAGGAAGGGGAGTATATAGAGGGAGGATGTAGGTAGAGAGAAACATTTTTSAGTGATAGAGGGGGGTAAGAGAAAGAAAGAGAGGGGGGTTGGACAAGGACGAGGTGGAGAGAGAGTGAGATTGATTGTGAGTGGAGAGATAGTGAGAGGGATAGGGAGAGAGAGTGATACTGATTGAGAGTGGAGAGATAGTGATGGGGGGGGAGAGAGAGGAAGGCAGGGAGGATCGGGTAGAGAGAGAGTGAGACTGATTGTGAGAGGAAGGGGTGAGATAGAGGCAAGGAGAAGAAGGAACTAGAGGGGCCTAAGACAATTGCTACAACAACCATGGAGGAATTTTCTTCCAAGTATGACAGGAAATTTTCATTGGTTACTATAGTATCCAGTGTTAGTAGTGGAAGATTTGGGGGTGAATTCATATGGATTGTGGATATTGGAGCCCCTTGTCACATGACGGGAATCTGGCGAGTATTCCTTATTATCACTGAGATAGGTCCTAACCGACTAGTGGAGAGTGAAGGTGGTACAGTGTGATTTGTACGTGGAGTTGGAAAGGTTATATTCTGACTCAAGTATGGAGGATTTATGTATCTTGATGGATTTCTCTTTGTTTCAAGGTTGAGGATTACCTTCATCTCAGTCCCAGCCTTAGAGGATGTAGGATATTGTACATTGTTCAAGAGGGAACATGTATTTATCTACAAGGAGGGAGCGGACCCGATGGAACCACAGTTGATTGGTGATCAGGTGGAAAAGTTGTATATGTTGCGAGGAAAACCTTCATGATATGATTCAACACCGGATGAGGAGCATGAGGAGGCTCAATTGGTGTGATCGAACCAATGCTCAGGGTGGAGTGGATTCTCCTAGGAGCTCAAGGTTCAGAGTAGTTGTCAGGAGAAGATCTTCTAGTTCGAGTTCTGTGCAAATGTTGAGGATAGCTCTAGGTTTCGAGGGAGCTCCTACTGAGCACAATGTGATGGAACCAGATGATAGTGATGGCAACAAGTACTTCCCTCACTAAGAGGGAGTGTTAGATTTTTAGCTTGGGAGGTACTAAGCATGTTTTCTCTTGTATGCAGATGTTACCTTATGTTTACACTACTAGGCACTTAACTTGAGGGTTCTTTATAAAGTTGTAACAAAGTGGTTATTTTATTAAAGTGACTTTTTAATTTAGTGTACCTTCTAAAATTAAAGTGACTTTATTTCATAAAGTGCACTTATGTAAAAGTTAAATGTACTTTAATATTTTAAGTGATTTATTTTGGAGGGAATGAATCATGGTTCTTGATCTTGTAAAGGCAAGATTAGATCTTGGCCTTTGGATTTAGGGTTGGGGAAGGTGAAAAGACACTTGGGAGGTAAAAGGTCATCTTCAGAAATTTAAAAAGAATGCATTGGGTAGTGTGCAATACACAAGTGAAGAAGAGTGTGAGAGATATTTCTGAGAATTTGGAGAGGAAAGTGAGCAACAAGTTAGCACATTTCCCAAGAGAGCTTGGGCGCAAATCTCAGGGAGGAATTTTTTGTTTTGAGTGTTGTTTTTTATTTGTTGGGACAGGTTGTACTGTACGGATCCGTACAGGCCATACAACAACAAACTTTGGCATGAAAATCGAGGAAAGAGAAGGAATGGTTTTCGAGGCAAGATTTGTTGAGTTTTCTGAAGGAGGTCAGTCGTATAGAAGGCAAGGTAAAACTTCTTATTTTAGGTACATTTTTTGAGGTGAAATTTTCATCAAATCCGTACAACTATATGGACTGTGACATGTGTTTCAAGGATGTTTTGTGGTGGGACAATTTTGTGTTGTAAGTTGTCTCTCTTGGATGGAAATTGTATTTCAGCAGCTGATAAATATTTCATAAAGCTAATAGAATCTCTCTCTCTCTCTCTCTAGGTTTTCCCTAGCATTTGCCTAAATTTCTGAGTTATTCACAGTTGAATGAATGTTGTTCATTATGTTTATTTCGCTGCTAAATTTCTTAACAATGTGTATTTCTGCAAATGGTAATTTATGAATGTGAGTTTATACATGTCAGAGTTCATTGATGACCATTATCTCTAGGTTGCTAAGTGTATGCTAGAATTATTAGTTTGTTGATTTTGTCATTTAAATTTCTACACTATGTGGGTTTGGGACCATATCTAGGGCCCATGAGACAATCATAATTTAGGCCCTATATTGGTCTTCCATGCTATCTCGGGTCCCTAATACACTTTTATGGAGTGAAAATCATTATAACATCACTAATATGATTCTCATTTACCAAATATTCCCTTTAGGGAAGCATGTAGGGTTGTTTGGGATCTTATGCATAGCTCATGTTCTCTAAATACATCTTCCATGCCATATGATGTTGGTGTTCCTTCTTGAACAATCATGATGAGAGATTTGTTTTGTTAACATTATTTTTAACATAAAAATATATAAATTATATAAGAAATTTCCACCCCTCAAATGTACAAAGAGTAATTTAGAAATTTGTCTATAATATTTTATCCCGACATCATTTTTTGACATTATTTATATACTAGGATAGATATTGAACAAATATACAACATTTATGCTATTAAAAATGTACAAAGAGTAATTTATAAATTTGTCTATAATATTTTATCGCGACATCATTTTTTGACATTATTTATATACTAGGAAAGATATTGAACAAATATACAACATTTATGCTATTAAGTTTCTATGTTTCTTAATTATTTTAAGTAAGTTAGTTAATTTTATTAATAATATACTAAAACAAAAAAATCTTGAATTTTTTTATAATTTTTTAAGTACCTTATTTAATTTTATTAACAATTACATTGACACAATTCAATATGGATTTTTTTTTTAAGAAAAAATTCAAATAATCTTATTTATAAAATCAAAATGCTTTAAATCATTCCATAGAACCTGCAAAGCCAAGATTAGTTTTTTAGTATGGCCATACAATTAAAGAAAAAAAATCAATTTCTTCATAATCCACCTATGTTCAAGTATGATGCCAAAATTAACCCAAGTTTGAGTGACATTAATTCATAGTAGTTGTTTGTTTCACTCCTACCAATACCGGTTGAGAATAAAGTATTCTCTAGCTCCTATTAGTTTATGATACTCCTATTAGTTTATGATACCAAAATCTTCTCTAAATGAAATAAAATAATAACTCTTAAGGTCACTACTTCCTCGTCAATTCCTATCATTATTATTGAATCCAACCCTTTTGAACATTTTAATAATATCTTATTTAACTATATTAAATAATATTAATCATTATTATTTGGATCCAACCCTTTTAAACATTTTAATAATATTTTATTTAACCAATAATATTAATAATTAATAAACATTTCAACCCATGAAAAAAAAATAACTACACAGAAACAATATCGTTTTATTTCATTAATCGCATTCAAATCTCCACGGTTGCTGCAGATACGACCTCGCCTGCAAAGCCTTCCCCACCATCACCGTTAACTTGAATCCACTGCCCCGTTGACGGCTTAAACAGATAAAAGATGTGTTTACCGGGGTTTTCCATCCCGCTTACAAAAATATGGTCACGCCATTGTGTAGCACACGTAAAGAGGAAAATATGTCGCGGAAGAGAAGCTACAGCTATCCAAACGTTTTTTCCACCATCATACTTCATAACCTGTTGTTGTCGTTCATTGATAGCATACAACTCCCCCGAAGAAGAAACCGCAGCTAA
>SNQJ01S0205462.1:6455-16469 GCA_010110895.2 Picea sitchensis | reverse complement strand
AGGCAGGGTGCGAGAATGACCAATTCTCGCAGGTTGCACTATAGCCAGGGTGCGAACAGTTCGCAGGTTGCTCTATAGCTAGGGTGCGAACATTCCAGCAAGTGGGAAAAACATACGGTTTCTCGAATCTTCTAGAAGGAGAAGCTTCTATGGTGAGGTGGCATCCGAATGGTTTGGATCTTACTCTCTTTCATGATTTAGTGGGATCATCCTAACCTTCTCACCTTATCTTCTTCAACTTATAAAAGGAGAGGAGCTCTCATGGAGAAAGGGTTCTTGGTTGTGGTTCTTTGGCTTGGAATTATTACCTTGGTTGGAGTGGCTTTGAGATTTTCTTTGTCAAGATAGATTGTGAGTAGCTATCAGATCTATAGTTCCAGAATCCTTGGAGCAAGAAGTGTGTGGGGAACGAAGGACAGTTGGAAGGGACCTTACGACATCAAGGCAATTATTGTAATCTCTTTCACATTTAATATGATACAGTAATATGTTTCTTTCCCATAAAGTTATATTTACTTTATTACATAACTCCTTGATCATATGTATAGATTAGCTATTGAATATATTATTTTCTTTCACTTTGGTTGGTTTGTGCTGTTTTGATCTTGACTGCACGAGAGCGCTAGAGTGAAGTAGGAGCAACAAAGATTAAGGAAGCGATTACGAGGTATGTCTCTTATTCTCACTTCCAATTTAATTCAATAGTTAGATCTAGGGAAAGCAATATATTATGTCCTGTTTTGTTCTAGATCCAAGTGGATCTAGGGAGATCAGTTTGTGTCCGCACTCATGGATTTATCCAATAAAAGACTGCAACTAAAAAAGTTGCTCTTTTAAGTGATGACTCCAACCATAATCCTTTATAGCTAGATGAGGACCTTGTTTTATCTAATAGCTACAAAAGAGGCACTCAAGAACTAATTGAGAATTTGTTTGGAAATGAATTGGTCAAGATCTGCAGCTCTCAAGAACTAATAATTTGCAATGGAGTAATGAAGTGGGCAAACTCCAACCAAATGACCTATATTCATGGGCTAGGTAGTAGTGTTGTAGATTATGTGATATATGATATCCCTATTTCTAACCAAATAACAACTTTTGACCTTTTAAATGACCATGAGCCTGACTCTGATCATAATCCTTAACCCTAACTCTAAAATTTTCCATACATAGGAGTACGATTGAAGAGAATTATGATAATCAAAGAAATTTGCGCTTCGACAAAAGTAAAGTTGACATTTTCTTAAAGGATTTAAATAGTAAATTAAAACTCCTCTCTCATAAGGACAACATTGAAGAACTCTATCATAATTTTACAACTACCCTTTACACTTCCATTAACAAGTTCTCTTTCGAGGTGTCCCATAAAAAAAATAATAGAATAGCCAACCCTTGGTATCGGAAAGAATGTAAAATTTCTAGGAAAGCCATTAGGGATGCTTCTAATGAGCCCTTAAAACTTGATAAGATAAATACATACAAAGCCTTAATTAAAAGAAAAAAAAGATACTATATCAATAAAAGGCAAGAGCAACTTTCAGAACTATACAAGTTGGATCCTAAGAAGTTTTGGAGCCAAATTCTAAAACGCAATACTAAAGAAAATAATAGGATTCCCTTAACGGACTGGAATTCCTACCTTAAAAGTCTTTACGAGTTCCCTAATGCCATGGACACCATTCCTATTGTCCCTACAAAGGGAGAAGTTTTTTCTTTAGATGACATAGAGTTTGGGGTTAAGAAGCTCGCAAATGGGAAAACTAAGGACATTGAAGGCTAACAAGCTAAAAATTTTAAAATCGGAGGGCCAATCCTTATCCCTGACATACACAAGCTCTTCAATTTAGCTGTCAAGCGGGGCTTCCCTAAACCTTGGACTCAAAGCCTCATTGCTCCTATTTTTAAAAATGGGGATAAAAACATTCCCTCTAATTATAGGACCATTATGATTAGCTCAATTTTAGCCAAGCTTTATGGAATCATTTTGGAAAATAAGATTAGCATTTGGCTAGAAATTCACGGTAAAAGAGCTAAAGGCCAGGCTGGGTTTAGGAGATATCATTCAACTGTGGACCATCTTGTTACCTTCAGGATCATTTCAGAGGAGTTCCGTAATACTAAAACCAATCTTTTTTGTTGTTTTTTCGACTTTAGGAAATCTTTTGACATGGTTCCTAGGAAAAGCCTTTGGAATAGGTTGGAAGAGATAAAAGTGCCTCTCGAATTGAAGGTTGCTGCAATAAGGATGTATGAGAACGTTATTGCCAAGTTTAAAAACACTAAGGGCTTGTCAAAAGAGATTAACTGCAGTATCGGAGTCAAACAAGGTTGTCCCTTGTCCCCTACCCTTTTTGGCATATACATTGATAAATTAGAAGAATGTTTGCAAAAAGTAGGTTGTGTCGGCCCTACACTTACTGGTATAGTCATCAATCTTCTTCTTTATGTCGATGATATCATTCTTATGGCAAGGAGTACCCAAGGATTTTTTCTCCAATATGGGTGTGACTGTTAATACTGATAAGACTAAGGTCATGATTATTAAATCAAATAAGATCCCTTATGATACCTTTGTATATGACAACAACAACTTGGAGGAAGTGAATTCATACAAATATCTTGGAATTGATATTAACCACAAGCTTAATTGGAATTATAGCATTGATAAAAGGATTATTGGGGGATGGAAAGCTTATTATGGGCTTGAAAACAATTGTAAATCAGTTCAACTTTGGACTTCGAATAAGAAGAAACTCCTATTTGAGACTCTTGTTACACCTATTATTCTTTATGGATGTGAAGTATGGGGTTGTAGTATCTCTCGTGAATCTTGGAGAAAGATAGAGCAAATACAAAAGAATTTTATAACTTATAATCTCAAAATTAAAGGAAATACGCCCTATCCTATCCTCCTCATAGAAACTAGCCTCACCCCTATTGAGAGCATGGCTATAACTAGATACCTAATGTATAAGAACAGGTTAAACAACATAAAAGACAAGAGTCTACCTAAACTTGCTTCCAAATCAAGTCATAACCACCATCGACTCAAGCGAGGATGGCATAAAGACGCCCAATCTTGGATAAACTATTGGGGAATAATGGAAGAAACCATTTTGCAGAATAAAGATACTATGAAAAAAAACGTCAAATCAAAATTTAAGGAAAAAATGTGGTGTGATAAAGAGTTAGAGGGAAAAAAAAAATAATGTACTATAAAGATGTAATCAACCCTAATCTAGAAGATCAAAATTATCTATCTGTTTTGCCAAGTGTAAAGAAAAAAATAAGCTAAAAACAAACTCTCACGAGCTCCATAGTGAAAGTGGGCATTGGTCAATTCCTAAAATGCCATTGCATGAAAGAGTGTGTCACCTTTGTGACACTAAGAAGTTTGAAGATGAAAAACACTTTCTCCTAGATTGTCCAGCCTATACCCATATTAGATCTCATTTTCAAAAATATGATCACACTACCAACCTTCCTAACCTCTTAACTTAACAAAAGTATGGTGATCTTGGAAATCTTCTCTTCATGCTTTTCGCGCACAGAAACAAAATTCTAAAGAATCACAAGTAATAACTTACCCTCTCAAGGTCCAATAGACCAATTAGGTCTTAGTGGACGTTAATCATCATCATCATCATCACTACTTTAAAGGTCGTTATAATGAGCTTATGTTGAATAATTCTCCACATAATTTCAATTTTAATTATAATTATTGTTTATTGTTTATTTTAATTTCAATTTATTTATATTTTTTATCACATACAAAAATTAATTAAATAAACAAATATCATTTAATTTAGATTCAAGTAAATGAATACTCCTCCTTTCCATCATGTGTAAATGCTTGAACAGTTTGTGACGTCATGTAACTGTTTGAATGATATTGTTGAGAAATAGTAACATTACTCACCAGTCTACAAGCTTGAGAACTTCACCCATGAACATCCCTTGCTGTAATTGTTTACCCTGCATTTTCAAGGTCGTGCTTGACTAGTAGACTAGTGACTTTGCCCGCCGAAACCACCATAAAATACACCCAATTAAAGATGAAACGAAACATGGTAACAAATAACAACGTAAATCCACTCAGATTCCATGAAACAAGGAGGGAAGTTTGGAACCTAGAGAAAATTAACCTGAATCCTCCAGTAAACTATTCGGCCTTGCAAAGCTAAGGAAGAAAATATAAAACATCGTAGAGAAGTTGAGGCCACCGTTCTCCATTTGGGTTCTAAAATGAAGAGAATGCTCGGAATGCAATAAGAAGAAATTGAGGTGTGTGCAAGTCATTCACCAAGACGCTAAATCTAGCATGGTTGGAAGAAAATGTATAATGTCGTTGCCATTTATTGTTATACCCCATTGTGACTGGCTGATTAGAGATCAAATATGTTATTTACAACCTGTTCATCTTCTCACATTGAAATAAATAAAGTTAGTAGCAAATCTAGCCCATTAAACTCGGCGTTATAGCTATGATGCGAAGAAATGACCTCTTACCTATTGCTCTGTAGGGTATGTAATGAGCTGGGGCTTCATTGCATCTTTCGCCTGTTTAAAGTAAGGCCCAACACATGTTACTGCTCAGAACAATGTTGATCCTAATACCGAATCCACAATGAATAAAATATATTATTTACCACCTATTCATCTAGTCACATGAAATAAAGCAAATTAGTAACAAATCTAGCCCGTCAAACGTGACGTTAGCTATGATGCGAAGAAATAGCCTCTTACCTATAACTCTGTAGGGTATGTAATGAGTCGGGCCTTCGTTGCATCTTTCGCCTGTTTAAAGATGAGATATGGCTTGTTACTGTTCAGAGGAATGGCAATCTTTCTTTGGTTGCTGCCCCCATTGCTAAGACCTAATCCACAATGAATCTGTGTATGCTCTGGCATGAGAAGCGCAGGAGGATGCTGTGCCAAGATGATTTTCCCGCAAAACAAATGAGTTACAGCGGCCATTCAACGGGTTGCAAGGTCACGTTATGATGGCAAATCATCCTTGGCTGAGCATCATGTCTCACTTGTTTATGGAACTTGCAGAGAAATATAATGTTTGAGATGATGCACCTAAGTTTAATTTATAGGTAAGATTTTGAAGCCTTAGGTGGGATTTTGTTTCCCAGAGTCAAACTGGGAGATTTAGTTTATCACATAAATTTTTTTGAACGAGTTAATGTAATATTAAAAAAATATAAATATATTATTTTATTTAAAGAGGTTGGTTTTTTTTTTATTATTGTATTTTTTTAAAAGTGTTATTGTATTGAGAGTAGTGAGGTTCTTTACAATTCAGATTTTGGTTATTGTGATGCATCCTAATGAAGAGTTGGTGTGACCCTTTTAATTAATTTAAAAAGGCTTCGGGAATGTGGGAACCCGGATACGAGTGTAGAAGTTTCCCCCAAATTCGGGGAGCGGAAATAATATATATATTAAAAAAAATAAAAAATATTTTAGATTACAATGTATTGAGATAAAGATAAAATTGAAGGTCAATAGAAGACAACCCTAATCTAGGACAACCATGTTCCTACTGCAACAAGCAATAACTACAATATCGAAACTACAAATTTAATTTGTATTAATAATTATATGAAATATTTAACAAAATATTGAAAGTTTAACATCCATAAAGATTTGATTAGAAAATGAGGAACAAAATTGAAAATACATATATAAAGTTTTAACATCTTTTAAAATCAAACTTTACATATATAAATTTCAAACTTTTTTGTAAATTTAAAGCATTATTCTTGTTGTGATTAGAAAAAGATAAATAGTGCTACTCTTATAATATGAAAATACAATAAAACTCAATGATATGGTTTGTTGATAGCAGCAACAAACTCGAGCAAAAGCTTGTCATGGGTAGGGTATTGATTTTTTATACTTTCATGTTTAGTCTGGGCTAAACACACATGCATTAAAATTTTTTTATATCCACACCTATAAAGTGAGTAGTATTAAACTTTTTTACTTTAATAATATTTAGTGCATTTTAGTCTTTGCTTTATAGTGGTATTTTAAACAAATATAAAGAAAATATTTGTAATAAATTATGTATTTGTAATAATGGAATTGAAATATTTATATTTTAATTTAACATAATGTTAAATAAAAGCTCTCTATTTAGGAAACTACTTCTCAGGCTCTCATTTTCTTGATGTTGAAGCTCCCAAAAAACTCCCAAGTTCCCAAAAGAGTTCCGAGTCAATTGGGGACTTTCCCTTTCCCTACTAGTTCCCAAGCTCTGTTGAAAATGCCTGGAGTGGTTCTAGTGCAACTATGAAAAACAACAACAATAATAATATAATAAAAAATAAAATGAAATAATAAATAAAGTTTGCTTAATTAAGGAAAAAAAATAAAAATGAAATAAAATAATAATAATAATAAAATACACTTTAAGAAATATGATCCCTATATATACTTGATAAATCCGGGTTTAATATGAATCTAAGCTTGTTATGGAATTGTTATTTTTAATATAAGAATAGATTCAATACATTAAAATAAAGAAGTCTCAACCAAGTATTATTTTTGGTCAAATTGATATTTTTTATTGTTCAAATTAATAATAATAATAATAATAATATATTTTTAAAGTCAGGGCTAAGCCACACCATATTGGTGTATGAGACCCCCTTGTTTGTGGGACAAGGGACCCTGCTCTGCCTAGTGATTTGACAGGTAAAGTCTACGGAGGTATACATACCCTACCCCCCTTTGGATTTGAACTTGTAACCTCTTAAGAGGAAACATATGTTCTTAACCATTAATCACCCTCAAAAATCCCCATTGCATCAAAAGTTAGTTCTGATACATTCAAATTACTGTAATGTAATCTATCCAAATTTACACAAATTTTATCCGAATTTATTTTTTTCAGTACTCTTTTTCAAAATGGTTTACTCTCCAAGTAATAAATAATAAAATCACTTAAAATTGATTTTTTTTTGTTGCATCAAGTCTTGATTGATTGTGTACTCCGGTTTGGAGGAGATTCATTTCTAAATTATTTTATGAGTTTTCACGGCTTAGACATTGGTTCTCTCTTAATGGTTTCATATGTTTGTTGATAGATTAACATGCTAATAAGTGTTTGGCGATATGCTTCCTTAGGATTAGGGTCTTGGCATTGTCATTTCTTACTTTGGAGTTTTCTTGAGGGGTTTTAATTATCATGAAATTCTTTTTTTTTTACCGTTGGTTCATTTATATGGAGTGGGAACTCATCAACTTACGGTATCCTTAAGTTTTAAGTGTTAATAATTGCTCCATGAGGTGGTGTTTTAATTATTAACTGCATTTCCTTGATTTCCTAGGGTTAATGGGATTAGTCCTTGATATATGTTCTATGGTGAGTTGTTGATCTCCATGAAGAGGTGCACCCTCTCCCTAGGGAACACTTAGTTAGGGTACACTATTTTGGATCTTGTGCATGCAATGCTTGTTGAGATACTTCCTTGAAGGTGGCATAGGGTTTTGAGATAGCTTGTTGGTTCATTGGATAGGATGCCCCAGTCTCCTTGGCAATTTTTAGCATCTAATTAACTTGCATTTATGATGGATCACTTGAGTATCGAATTTCTCCCTTCGTCTTGGTACATTTGACACATTTATTTCTGAGAGGTTAACTACTTTGCAGAATTTTCTAGGTCACCTTCCTTCTTGTGTAGATAGTTTTAGCATTTTCATTTATGAAGTTAACCACCCTTGGGAACATTGCTCTAGAGAACTCTAGGTAATGGCTTTTATTGGTGGTATTTTGTCACTTCCACCCATGCTCCTTGCGAAATTATCCATGGTCCACTCCTTGTGAGGCCTTCTTCATGATGTGGGCTTACTCAAAGGGATTATCAATGCACATTCTTCTAGACTAGAATGGCCACTTTAATCAAGAGCACATTCATTACATGGAATATTTAATATGTAATGATGGTTTCAATGTGGTCCCAAGGCACTCTCTCCTAGGATACACTTGATGGAGTAATTTTATTGTTTACTATCTAGCAAAAGTGGTTAATGAAGCATATATCAAAGGTCCCACCTCTTATAGAAGATATTTTGTATTTATTCTTGGCTAAAGGGATTCTTGAAGATTGTCCTCATCATGAAACTTGTACTTATGGCAATATACTTATGGAAGCATGAGGAATCTAAGGTACCTAACATGGAAGGATTTGTCGTGTGGTCGTCATGGAACAAAAAATACCACCGTAGAGGGATAGGAGGCATAGCTTGTTATATTAGAAAAATCATTTCCCCTCATATTCAACTTCATAAGATTGACCCTCTTAATCAATACATTTGGACAGAAATTTCAGACACCAATGCTAAGAAGATGAAATATTCTAAGTTGGAAAAATTGGAAAAACCCCTTGAATTTGATGTTGGACTTTCATCAAACAGTTTGCATGCCTCTGAGTTTATGGTTGTAGGTGAAAATTTGATCGGGAAGAGATATCTTTCTTGGGTTTGTTTGTTGTTTAGTGGTTTTCTAGACCCTTATAAATCCCCAATGAAGTGCCAATGGTCGTATTTTAATATTGAACAAAACCCATAAAAATAATGACCAAACATTCACATTTAAATGAACATATTAATCAATCTCTGACTGATTTTATTAAATGTTTATGGCTGATTTTATTACAGTTAAAATAGAGTAAATTCCTTCTCAAAATTGAAGACAATGACTACTATGTGGTACCTGAAACCTCTATTTACACACAACAATGAGAAGTGCCAGAACTGACCACGAGCATTGATAGAAAAGGGGATGGTTCTATGGGTATCTTGCGCCCCAACTGATATAGTTATGCCTCATGTTGTGCCAAGTATGCCCTCTTGAGCATAAGTTGTAATTTATGTAATAAATGTGCACCCAACAATGCAAATAAGCGCCCAACCACATAAATATGTGCCCATCTACAGAAATATGTGCCCAGCTACAAAAATAAGCACCCAACGATACAAATAAATGCCCAGCAACACAGAATTAGGTGCCCAACACTTTAGAAATGCACCCAATAATGCAAAAATAGCCTTTAGAGATATGAATATGCTCCCAAAAGTAATTATCAGCAATGAATAGTGTTGTTTCTCACAGATTCTTACGTCCTCAGTACAGAAATCACCCACACCAAGGTCAAACTCAACATCTCAGTAAAAATAACTCAGTCCCTCATCGAATTACTGTCTTCCTAGCAACAAATAGTTCACCCAGCAATGATAGAGGCACCCGGGAAGGAGGAAAGACGCCCTCAACAATGGATAGTCTGTCTGCAACAATTAAATCGACCCCAGCACCAAATCTGTCTTCTTTACTTCATACATTTACCCTCATACTGAAGTGTGATGCCCACAATGCTGCCACGATTTTCACACAAGGAAACTCAGCCAACAGGAAAGCAATACTCTCTAGAGAATGATATGCTCAGCACAACAAAGAATGGTATCCACAACATAACAATGAAGACCAATGTCGAAACCTGAGTGATTCTGATCCCAAATATAGCTAGGGTGTATTGTTGCAACACCAAAACTAGAGATAAAAACCAAGGTTTCCAAAAACCATGGACTCTTTTCTCAAGAGCTCTCCAAAATCTCAATTTTTAAATGAATAGTCCATAATCTGCTTTCCAACCCTCGCTTGTCCTTTTATCCCTTTACTTTAATTTTTCTCCATTAAAATATTCATTTAATTAATAAATGGAGAGAAATACCCTCAAAGAGGGGTTTAATATTAATAAACTCACTTTTCTTAAGTTTTCACTTTATAATTTGAAAGTGACTTTACCAATATCATTTCCCTAACTCATTCATCTAATGGTTTACGAAAAACTGTATAAACCATCACGGTATCCCGAATGCCTAAAAAAAAGGGGACATGACAATCCTCCCTGCCCAAATTTGCTTGTCCTCAAGCAACTTCAAACCCAAAAACTGCAACACCTGTTTGTTTTCCCAAGTACCATCCTCCACAGCTAGACCTTG
>SNQJ01S0205461.1:2772-12845 GCA_010110895.2 Picea sitchensis | reverse complement strand
TCCTGAACATATTCATTTTAAGTCCGATTGCCTCAACTTACAATCGATTTAAATCCAATTTCCTCAAAGATCAATCGATTTAAGTCTACTGGAATGGTGTTTGCCATTAGCAACCCCACTTTGAACAAAATAGCAATACCTGTTCTAGTCTTTGTGCTAGTCTTCACTTATGATAGTTGCTGCTGCTACTGCAGATTTGTGACTGGAATCTATCGATCGGACAACCTCCAGTTTTCGAATAGATTTGTTTCGCGGCCTCTTTCACACAACCTTTCCCATGTTCACAACTGCAAGGGTTTTTTATATATTTTAGTTGGCATATATATCCATCTCGGTATATTTAGTAAAACGATATTGTATATATTATACTTGATATGTACCTTTCCCATGTTCACAACTCCTAGGGTTTTTATATATTTTAGTTGGCATATATATCCATCTTGGTAAATTTAGTAAAACGAATTATATTTGATATTTATATTTACATAGTATTGTATATATTTTGCTTACTAGTACAACCACATTAAAAATGGATGAATCACTATCAATTAATTATTTTTCAAAATAGAAAACACAAAAGTAAGCTCTTTTTTGCTTTGGATGAATCACTATCAATTAATCATTTTTCAAAATAGAAAACTCAAAAATAAAGTTTGACACAGTAAGCTCTTTGTTGCTTTAGGTGGTTTTAGTATGGTGTAGATAACAAAACCCTAACCATTAGAATGGTTTGGTAAACATTGAGGGCATATTACTAGTTTGTCCGCTTAATTCTTTTGTTCACTGGATTTCGATGAGCCTTAAGCCTTCTTAACGCATGCGCTTGCAAGATATGTCTTATATTTATGATATCTGTAATATATTAACCATGATATCTGTAATATATCAACTATGCATTTAGAAGAAACTAGCACTATGCAAAGCCATCTTTATGCCGTTTTTGAAAGGGAGCAATATGCAAAGCCAATATTATGAAGATATATGGTTAATTTTAAATGCATGATTAATATATTATAGATGTTATGGTTAATATATTACATATCTCATAAATATAAGACATCTCTGGCAAGTGAATTCATTAAGGAGGCTTTTGCAAAGCCATCTTTATGCCGTTTTTCAAAATGAGCAATATGCAAAGCCAATATTATGAAGATATATGGTTAATTTTAAATGCATGATTAATATATTATAGATCTCATGGTTAATATATTACATATCTCATAAATATAAGACATTTATGGCAAGTGAATTCATTAAAAAAGGTTTATGGCTCATTGTAATCAATTGAACATAAAGGACAAATATTAAAATATGCTCGCACTATTTACTAAACCATTCTGAAATCAATTAAAAAATTCAGCGATAAGGGTTTTGTTATCTACATGGAATAGTAGACTGATAGTGTAAACTTTATTGTTGTGTTTTCTATTTTGAAAAATGGTTAATTGATGGTGATTCTTATGATTCTTATTCAGCCTTTTTTCTCCATCCACTTCTCATGTAGATGTGCTAGTATACATTATTATTTGAATTTATAGACAACAACTTTTGTAGTAGTAGATGATTTGTCTATATCTATAGATAATCATCTCTCCATGCAAATAGACAATCAATTCATCGATATTATCATAGGAATTTTTTCCCACCTACACCAAACATGGAATGATATTCTACCATTGTCGTTACTAGTAAGTCATAGAATAATATGTGGTATACTCTACTTGCAAAAAATCTATGTATTTTTAGACAACATATTTAGTTATACATGTTATGCACATTTGTAATCCCTATCTCTAGGTTTTTTCATATATATATAGACATTAGTCTCTATGGATTGTAGTTTTATGTTATATATATTACATTTCTATGGAAATGAAATGCATTATTAGTAAACTATGGGATATGTAATTCATAATGTGATTTATATATCTTAAAAGAAAGCATTACTCATAAATTTATGTTTCCTTCTTTTTATTAAATTAGATAAAATATTGATTGATTGTCAACAATTATACTCACATTTTTATGTATTTTTTTATTGTGGTGAAATGGATATGCTACCTAGCATATGGAGCTAGATAATAATGGAGATATTAAAAATGATATTTGTATGGCTACCTTTCATTGCTACTATCTGTTTGAGAAGCCTTTGCAAAGAATGGATTGAAATTCCACTAAATAAAAGTGTTTTTACAAAATGGAAATAATGTAGAGTAAGAGAATATGAGGTTTTGGTTAACTACAATAGTGATTTCCAATGACATTTCCATGGTAGATATGTTAATTAGCTAGGAAAGTTATCACTACCATCTATGTCATTTTGAAGTAAAGAATATAAAATTGAATATCGATATGGTTCAATTCTTTTACTTTCTTTGCCCATACAATTCTTTAGAAAAATAATTACTGCATTATAAATCTGTTCTTAAAGACTTCTGCATTTATATGATGCATAAATCTCGATTATTGGTTTTTTTTAACATTCCTTAGAGATAATGTGCAAGAACAAAAATATGAATGGATTATTGTAACAGATTTATATTTCAGTAATTCCAAATTATTTTATATATAGTAGTCTTCACACACAATGGTGACAAACATATGTTCCTCATGGTGATACACTACCTCCCAGAAATCCTATTTTCCATAATGGTATAATGTATTGGGTACATGTTCATATCATTTCAAAGACTCCTATTTATTCATATTGTTTTTTCCACTTACACTAAACATGGATTTAATCTATGATCTACTACTTATTTTCCATAATGGAATAATGTATTGGGTACATGTTCATATCATTTTCAAAGACTCCTATTTATTCATATTGTTTTTTTCCACTTACACTAAACATGGATTCAATCTATGATTTTCTACCATTGCCATTATTAGTGAGTCAAAAAATGTTATGTGTTATACTAGTATTTAAAAAAAATCTTTGTATTTTCATAATATTATGTTGTACCTTTTATGCATATTTGTAATCCGTATCTCTATGTTTTGTCATATATATATATATATATAGACATTAGTCTCTATGCAATGTATTTTTATGTCTTCTATATTGAATTTATATGAAAATGAAATGCATTACTTATAAATGATGGGATATGTAATTTTCTGTAATTTATAATGTGATTTATATATCGTAAAACACAACGAAATGCATTACTCACATATATATGTTTCCTATATGTTTTTATTAAATTAGAGAAAATACTGATTGATTATGTTGACAATTATATTGATATTTTTATGTTTAATTTTTTTATTCTTTTGTGATTGTAGTGAAATGAATATGATACCTAGCATATGGAACTAGATAATAATGGAGATATTAGAAATGATATTTCTATGGCTACCTTTAACTGCTACTATATGTTTCAAAATCCTTTGCAAAGAATAGAATGAAATTCCACTACATAAAAGTTTTTTAACCCGATGGAAAAAATGTATATTAAGAGAATATGGGGTTTTGGTCAGCTATAATAGTGTTTTTTAGTGACATTTCCATGGTAGATATATTAATCAGCTAGAAAATTTATCACTAACATCTATGTCATTTTGAAGTAGAGAATATAAAATTGAGCTTGCATATAGTTCTATTCTTTTACTTTCTTTGCCCACACAATTCTTTAGAAAAAATAATTACTACATTATAAATCGATTCAAGAAGACTTATAAATTTACAAGATGCATCAATCTCGATCATAGGTGATTTCTTACACTCCTAAGAGATGATGTGCAACAAAACAAAATATGAATGGGTTATTGTAACAACTTTATATTATAGGAAGTCCAAATTATTTTATATATAATAGTCTTCACATACAATGTTGACAAATATATGTTCATGATGGTGATCCACTAACTATAAGAAATCATGTTTTCCATAATGGAATAAAGTATTGGGTGTTAGGATAAAATTGACTAGGTAAAAGGGTCAAAGTTGTTAGGTCAACAATGGTGGTTGCAGGCACATGGTATTGATGACCCCTGGTATTGAGCCCATGGATTATATGTAATAAAATCATATAAAATACTACTGAGATTCCATTGTAAAGTGTCAAGAGTTGAGCGGTGAAGGCTCACTTTGTCGGGGCTAGGAGATTGGATGACTTGGGCAGATTTGGCAAAGGAAAATAATATATCTATTGTTGGATGGTATTTCCTATAAGATTTTTCGAGGATAAGGATAAAACTCATGTGATTTATGTGTGTTGTTGCTATGATTTGAAATATTATTTTCTCTCACATTTTTATTTCCTAACAACTGGTATCATAGCAAGGTAGGCTTCAACATTGAGATTTGAATAGCATTGGGTTTGGGCTCAGAGTATGCGAAAGATATATGGATTGGATACTTGGATTTGCTAGATGGATATGTCATGTGTGGTTGAATCTATTTCTATTTGCATATCTATCAAGAAGCGATCATCAAGAGCTAGAGGAATGGCAAGGCAAGACGATGGAGAAATCAGTGTTAGGATAACAACAACGAAAAATAAATAAATTATTTTTTGATGGAGTTGAATGTAAATGGGAATATGAATGTAAGACTTTGTTAGGCATGCATACCCTGACTTTGAAATTTCATCGGTAAAGTCTAGACATAGACCTAGATGATAGGAGGAGCATGCCCGATTTCTGGATACCGTGACTTTGAGGGAAGTTTGGTCGGATATGGTCATGGGAAACCCAAGTCAAGTTTAATGGGGAGAATGTTAGGATAAACATCACTCGGTAAGAGAGTCAAAGTTGTTAGGTCAATAGTGGTGGTTTCAGGCACATGGTATTAGTGACCGGTGGTATTGAGCCTATGGATTACATGTAATGAAAGCCTATAAAAGTCCGGTGATAATTCCTTGTAATGTGTCAAGATTTGAGTGGTGAAGGATCATTTGACCATGGTAAGAGAATTGGCCAGATAATCTCAGTTTGGACAAGGGAAATAATAGGTCTATATTATTGTTTGGTTTTTCCCTTAAAGTTTTTTCATGATAAAGATCGTGTGATTTATGTGTGCATGTTTCTATGGTTTGAAATATTAGTTTTCTTTTGGGTTTTTATTTATTAACATTAGGTACATGTTTATATCATTTCTAGAGACTCTCCTATAGATATCATATGTATTGGATAAATATTCAAAAAAAAAAAATGGGGCTTACATTTTATTTGTTAATCACATATTACAAGGTCCATTTGCTTAGTAGTACATCGTAATCAACTTTTGTGTTTAATAAATCATGAAACAACTATACTATAGTCAATACACGATATTGCAAATGAAAGTGTTCCACCATTACCTCCTAATATATCAACTACCTACTTTGAATATGAATATGTTTTGGACGACAACCTTTTATTTAATGAGGATGACACACTTGGAAATTACTCCTAGAATCTAGTAAAATAATCTTCATACTCCACCTCCAATCATAAGAGGTTATTATGGCTATCTGTGTAAATATGGAAGTTACAGTGAATCTTGTTTCAATTATCATCATTATATATGACAACAAGATAGATAAATTAGTTTTTCCATAATCGTCCTAAATTTCCCTAGCATTTACAATGTCGTTTCTCAACAAGCACCTTCAAAGTTGCTAGATAATGCTTGATATCGGCTTTGGACCTTCCTCACCCATATTCTCTTTGGTTTTCAAAATTCCCACTTAGTATGCAATGTGTTCATTGAAACCTTAATTAAAGAATTGAGAGGATGGCATTGCACAAGATTCACACACAAAGAACAGTTTTTATTACATTGAATCTCATTTACAACACATATATATCGTTGGAGTCAGATCCAACTAATTCTAAACTATCAGATCCAACTAATTCTAAACTTAGTTATGGAGGTTGAGAGAATATCTCAACAACTCCAACAAACCAAAACCAACTCCAAATTAATCATTAATTCTAAAACCCTCCCTTAATGATTACATTACAAATAAACCACATATTACAACATAGATCTCTGCCTGATCTGGTCTTCATCAGCACTCTCACCCACTCTGAAATCTCTCGATTTATGCTCTTTCTTCTCCACAACTTCGAGCTTCCCTCTCGACTCATTTAAGATAAAAAACGCTTCTGACCATCTTTAATGAATTTGTAGGATCAAAGATTCTTGACACCCCCGAAGAAGAGTCTAGATACTAAACCACCCTATTGAAATACTTCCATCTGTGAAATAACCCGGAAGAATAAATTTCAACAGTTTTGTAGGAAAGTACTCTAGTTACAGAATGTATTAAGGAATCAATCCTCCAAAATGACCTTCTACACACACATACACAAAACAACTAATTTCACACAAATATGGAAAACATATCCTGCAGCTCTACTCAATGCAACAACCAACGATGACTCTCGAGTTGAGTCTCTTCCGCCATCAAAACTTTCCTTCGATATATTAACAAGATGCAACAAAGGAGAATCTGGGCACATGATAATATGGTAGGAAAGGCAGTAAAAATTGGCCACAAATTTGCATGAAGAAATTATCATCGACCTTCTGTGAATTGCATTGCCCACACAGAACCCTGGCACCATCGATTCATCACTGGTCAGATGTTTCTTTCCCGATCTCGTGAAGAGCCACAGTTTGAAGATCTATGGCGAACCTATCATCCATCATAAATTAATTAGTGAGCAAGCAATACATCCGTAAACAACGAATTCGTTTCTTACAGCGCAATGCTCCTATTGGATCTCCTCTTCTGGCGAATAGACCCTCTCACAACACCCTTCCCAAATCCTTTTGATTAGCTTCCAATTAATGCGACCTCCTCCAGGCACAACTGCGAACATATGTGATGAATACAGATCCCTGGAGAGGTAGACGGATGGCTTCTACAACAGTTCTCCTTCACGGTAATTTGCACAAGATGCCTTTGCAAACTACACAACAAATCTTAGATCTCTGCATGGCGGTTGATGTTTTCTAATGAATGATCTGTTGCGATCTCACCTCCCAAATCACACAGAAAATTAATAAAACACACAGTTACAAACTATCTAATCCTACAGCGGATAAATTCACATCTCTATCATTCTCCTTGGCCCTTCTGTGAGGAAGTCAGATGCAACTAATTCTAAACTGTCAGATCCAACTAATTCTAAACTTAGTTATGGAGGTTGAGAGAATATCTCAACAACTCCAACAAACCAAAACCAACTCCAAATTAATCATTAATTCTAACAACCTTATCCTTATCAACTTCTATTATATGATCAGTGCCTACATAAACATCGACGTTATATGAAACTCCATAATTCCTTTGTTCGACAAATTTCTTCTCTACATCAAATCGATGATTATCTCTAAAATTGTTGATTTCATATCTAACTATGCCACTTTGATCACTTTATTCTCTTTATGAATCACCTTTGTCTTGTAATTCTGATGCTTCACAAATCAACACAGCTCTTCAAACTCCGTCGGTTATTCTTTCCATACTAATCTTGTTTTCATAGGTTCTAGATGAAACACGATCCACTAATTTGTTGTTATTTTTGTAGGAACTCAAGATATTATAGGGGCTTTGCATATTTTTTCCTTACAAGACGTTGTTGAGAAAACCTAGGCAACCTCTCTAGAAGAACCATCTTTCCTTGACTATCCTCTCTTCGACATCCTTCTTTATAACGTGAGAGTCATATTAACTCTTATACTCAACTTCCTCTATAGTCATGTCAGGGTTGTACACAAACCACTCTAAAAACGAGTAGACCGGTCAACAATGGAGTTGAGAAGACATCTTTGACAGATGCATATATTTGCAAGAGGCATGCCGCAAATTCAATTGTAACTAAAACCACATATTTTTGCAATAGCACGAAAAGTAGTCCTAGTTCCACTAGTATCCTCTTATGAAGATGAACGGAAAATATTATAATCAAAATTATTTGTAATACGTCCACTTCTGTTGTGTTCTTGATGTTATAAATTCTTAGATACTACCTGCCATTGAAGACCACACTTTGTCGAATGCTTCCAAATTGATTGATCACCACGCATACAATAATTATCAATGTAACAAAAGAAATTGGCGGATACAATGAACATTCATGGAATTTGAAATAAACTAAAAACCCACGTCTAATACCTTTGGAAAGTTGACAAGATACCAACCAATCGAATGCAAATTGAAAATGTGCCAACCAATTTTCCATGCGGTTGCCTGCATTAAATTTAGATTGTGCATGCATGCACACTACAATGAACAGGTTGTGTAATCATGTGATCTATTTATGATCAGTTCGTGTAACTATGTGATAGAGGTTATATATACAAGCATACCCATAGAGGTGAGGGTGCAATGTGTGAGAAAGACGTAATATTGTGGAGTGTGGTGTGTTCTTAGAGAGGAGAGGATGGTTGTATGCTAGTGTTGGCTATTGTAATTCTCCCTTGAAAAATAAGAATACCAACTATCATTGCCCCGTGGTTTTTTCCCATATTGGGTTTCCACATAAATAACTGTGTCAATTGTGTGATTGTTGTTATTCTCTGTTTAATCTTGGTTTTATTTTATTTTCTATTAAAATCTTATTACTTTTATTCTTTTGATGCCTAACAAGTGGTATCAAAGTGTGGAGTTGAAGAATATCACAACAAAAAAAAGATAATCAGATCACTAGATAACAAAGTAGGTTAACTGAACCGAGTGGAATGAAGTGGACTAGCTTAGTTACGACGAGTTTTATTACAATATCGTAGGTCATCCCTCTTACACATTGTGACAATCACATACATACTTGCGAAATTTTCAACTTCTGCACAGTGTCGTAAGTGATACATATTACATAATGCGACAATTTGAAAAAAGTGTTGCAGCGAAAGTGTCGCATGTGATACATATTACATAGTGCGACGATTTTGAAAATTGTAACATGCTATCCTTGTCTCAGGTGCGACAACCGTTGTTTAAATAAAAAAAAATAAACGATTTTTTTGAAGGTCAAGGTATGAGCGGGACTTTGTTTTATTAAGCATAACATATTATTAAAAGGAGTGGTTGTTTTTGTCTTATTATGCACATAAGACAAATCACATGAAGGGATTGGATTTATTAATGGAGGATCGAATTTATGATTAAAGTGGGTGGAGGATGCTCTATTTAAATACTATTTGTGGACCCATCTTCTGGTTTAGTAAAAGTTTAAAGATATATATGTCAAATTGATTTATTTTAATCTTTTTAATTAAATATTTTGGGATTCAAATATAAGTTTTGGTTTTAGGGAGTTTTGTATTAATGTAGGGAGTTTTGTATTAATGATGAAAGTATAAAGTTTTAAGTTTGAGGTGGAATAATGTTCAAAGTGTAAAGTTTTAAGTTTGGGATGGAGAAATTTAGATAAAATAGATTTGATTAGTAATTCAAAGAAACATAACATACAATTAATGGGAATATGTGAATGCAAGATCTCTCAGTACCATCCGTTTGTATGCAAGAACTCTCGGTACCATGGGTTTTGGTAATACATTCTTCGATTGAATATCGGAACTCGTTTGACCAAGCCCGGCCCATTCCTGCATTTTCAGATCATCATTTATCATATATAATAATAACAATCCCACCATTAAGACTCACAGCTCGCCCCACTACCCGCACGCAGTCCAGTTACTTGGTTCCTTGGGCATCGTGAAAGAGGCCTTCAACATCCTCCGCTCTTCCCGTAGTAAATTTCTGTGGGCTAGTCTTGCTCTCACCCTGCTTCTCCCCCACTTTTTTGCAAGTCTGGGGTACAACTTCTTCTT
Source organism: Picea sitchensis (assembly GCA_010110895.2). Classification (NCBI taxonomy): domain Eukaryota; kingdom Viridiplantae; phylum Streptophyta; class Pinopsida; order Pinales; family Pinaceae; genus Picea; species Picea sitchensis. The sequence goes on along the minus strand of SNQJ01S0205461.1, from coordinate 3,073 downwards.
CGGTCATCTTTCCCCTAAAATCAACTAGAAACAAATGGAGGAAACCATTCGCGAGGCGATTCTGGGTAAAGGGAGCTTCGAATGGAGGGAGTTTCTCGTGGTTGAAGCAGCGTGTACATAACATTCAATTCAGCCTTGTCGGTTCTGTCCACGGCTGCGGTGGCCTCCATCTACACAGCCAACGCCAAGAAATTGAAATTGTCGTACGTGAGGGTTTTCAGCGCGGACGTTCCCAGGGTCTGGAAACGCCTAACGTTAACATCCCTCTGGCTTTCCATAATCCTCTACGGCTTTTTTGCGG